>CAWUFW010020232.1:0-157909 GCA_963921515.1 Calotriton arnoldi | reverse complement strand
AGGAGAGTGCATGGTAAATTTATAAGTGCTTGTGTTTTGGCGCAGTGATTAGATAAGGACATGGAACTGGCTAGGTGATTGGAGGAGTGCATGGGTAGTGACAAGCAGATGGCTAGACTGCATCAGTAGTGCTCAGGGGATTGTAGCAGTGCATGTGTTAGTGCCTGGGTCATTGCATGAGTACATGGGTAGTGACTGGATGATTAGAGTACTGCAATGAGAGTGCATGGTGAATTTATAAGTGCTTGTGTTTTGGCGCAGTGATTAGATAAGGGCATGGAACTGGCTGGGTGATTGGAGGAGTGCATGGGTAGTGACAAGGAGATGGCTGGACTGCATCAGTAGTGCTCAGGGGATTGTAACAGTGCATGTGTTAGTGCCTGGGTCATTGCATGAGTACATGGGTACTGACTGCATGATTAGAGTACTGCAAGGAGAGTGCATGGTGAATTTATAAGTGCTTGGGTTTTGGCGCAGTGATTAGATAAGGAAATGGAACTGGCTAGGTGATTGGAGGAGTGCATGGGTAGTGACAAGCAGATGGCTAGACTGCATCAGTAGTGCTCAGGGGATTGTAGCAGTGCATGTGTTAGTGCCTGGGTCATTGCATGAGTACATGGGTAGTGACTGGATGATTAGAGTACTGCAATGAGAGTGCATGGTGAATTTATAATTGCTTGTGTTTTGACGCAGTGATTAGATAAGGGCATGGTACTGGCTGGGTGATTGGAGGAGTGCATGGGTAGTGACAAGGAGATGGCTGGACTGCATCAGTAGTGCTCAGGGCATTGTAGCAGTGCATGTGTTAGTGCCTGGGTAATTGCATGAATACATGGGTAGTGACTGGATGATTAGAGTACTGCAAGGAGAGTGCATGGTGAATTTATAAGTGCTTGTGTTTTGGCGCAGTGATTAGATAAGGACATGGAACTGGCTGGGTGATTGGAGGAGTGCATGGGTAGTGACAAGGAGATTGCTGGACTGCATCAGTCCTATGGGGATTGTAGCAGTGCATGTGTTAGTGCCTGGGTCATTGCATGAGTACATGGGTAGTGAATGGATGATTAGAGTACTGCAAGGAGAGTGCATGGTGAATTTATAAGTGCTTGTGTTTTGGTGCAGTGATTAGATAAGGACATGGAACTGGCTGGGTGATTGGATGAGAGCATGGGTAGTGACAAGGAGATGGCTGGACTGAATCAGTAGGGCTCAGGGGATTGTAGCAGTGCATGTGTTAGTGCCTGGGTCATTGCATAAGTACATGGGTACTGACTGGATGACTACAGTACTGCAAGCAGAGTGCATGGTGAATTTATAAGTGCTTGTGTTTTGGCGCAGTGATTAGATAAGGACATGGAACTGGCTGAGTGATTGGAGGAGTGCATGGGTAGTGACAAGGAGATGGCTGGACTGCATCAGTAGTGCTCAGAGGATGGTAGCAGTGCATGTGTTAGTGCCTGGGTCATTGCATGAGTACATGGGTAGTGACTGGATGATTAGAGTACTGCAAGGAGAGTGCATGGTAAATTTATAAGTGCTTGTGTTTTGGCGCAGTGATTAGATAAGGACATGGAACTGGCTGGGTGATTGGAGGAGTGCATGGGTAGTGATAAGGAGATGGCTGGTCTGCATCAGTAGTGCTCAGGGGATTGTAGCAGTGCAAGTGTTAGTGCCTGGGTTATTGCATGAGTACATGGGTAGTGACTGGATGATTAGAGTACTGCAAGGAGAGTGCATGGTGAATTTATAAGTGCTTGTGTTTTGGCGCAGTGATTAGATAAGGACATGGAACTGGCTGGGTGATTGGAGGAGTGCATGGGTAGTGACAAGGAGATGGCTGGACTGCATCAGTCCTATGGGGATTGTAGCAGTGCATGTGTTAGTGCCTGGGTCATTGCATGAGTACATGGGTAGTGTTTGGATGATTAGAGTACTGCAAGGAGAGTGCATGGTGAATTTACAAGTGCTTGTGTTTTGGCACGGTGATTAGATGAGGACATGGAACTGGCTGGGTGATAAGAGGAGTCCATGGGTAGTGACAAGGAGATGGCTGGACTGCATCAGTAGTGCTCAGGGGATTGTAGGAGTGCATGTGTAAGTGCCTGGGTAATTGCATGAATACATGGGTAGTGACTGGATGATTAGAGTACTGCAAGGAGAGTGCATGGTGAATTTATAAGTGCTTGTGTTTTGGCGCAGTGATTAGATAAGGACATGGAACTGGCTGGGTGATTGGAGGAGTGCATGGGTAGTGACAAGGAGATGGCTGGACTGCATCAGATCTATGGGGATTGTAGCAGTGCATGTGTTAGTGCCTGGGTCATTGCATGAGTACATGGGTAGTGAATGGATGATTAGAGTACTGCAAGGAGAGTGCATGGTGAATTTATAAGTGCTTGTGTTTTGGTGCAGTGATTAGATAAGGACATGGAACTGGCTGGGTGATTGGAGGAGAGCATGGTTATGACAAGGAGATGGCTGGACTGAATCAGTAGGGCTCAGGGGATTGTAGCAGTGCAAGTGTTAGTGCCTGGGTCATTGCATAAGTACATGGGTACTGACTGGATGACTACAGTACTGCAAGCAGAGTGCATGGTGAATTTATAAGTGCTTGTGTTTTGGTGCAGTGATTAGATAAGGACATGGAACTGGCTGAGTGATTGGAGGAGTGCATGGGTAGTGACAAGGAGATGGCTGGACTGCATCAGTAGTGCTCAGAGGATTGTAGCAGTGCATTTGTTAGTGCCTGGGTCATTGCATGAGTACATGGGTAGTGACTGGATGATTAGAGTACTGCAAGGAGAGTGCATGGCAAATTTATAAGTGCTTGTGTTTTGGCGCAGTGATTAGATAAGGACATGGAACTGGCTGGGTGATTGGAGGAGTGCATGGGTAGTGATAAGGAGATGGCTGGTCTGCATCAGTAGTGCTCAGGGGATTGTAGCAGTGCAAGTGTTAGTGCCTGGGTTATTGCATGAGTACATGGGTAGTGACTGGATGATTAGAGTACTGCAAGGAGAGTGCATGGTGAATTTATAAGTGCTTGTGTTTTGGCGCAGTGATTAGATAAGGACATGGAACTGGCTGGGTGATTGGAGGAGTGCATGGGTAGTGGCAAGGAGATGGCTGGACTGCATCAGTAGTGCTCAGGGGATTTTAGCAGTGCATGTGTTTGTGCCTGGGTCATTGCATAAGTACATGGGTACTGACTGGATGATTAGAGTACTGCAAGGAGAGTGCATGTTGAATTTGTAAGTGCTTGTGTTTTGGTGCAGTGATTAGATAAGGACATGGAACTGGCTGGGTGATTGGAGGAGTGGATGGGTATTGACAAGGAGATGGCTTGGCTGCATCAGTAGTGCTCAGGGGATTGTAGCAGTGCATGTGTTAGTGCCTGAGTCATTGCATGAGTACATGGGTAGTGTTTGGATGATTAGAGTACTGCAAGGAGAGTGCATGGTAAATTTATAAGTGCTTGTGTTTTGGCGCAGTGATTAGATAAGGACATGGAACTGGCTAGGTGATTGGAGGAGTGCATGGGTAGTGACAAGCAGATGGCTAGACTGCATCAGTAGTGCTCAGGGGATTGTAGCAGTGCATGTGTTAGTGCCTGGGTCATTGCATGAGTACATGGGTAGTGACTGGATGATTAGAGTACTGCAATGAGAGTGCATGGTGAATTTATAAGTGCTTGTGTTTTGGCGCAGTGATTAGATAAGGGCATGGAACTGGCTGGGTGATTGGAGGAGTGCATGGGTAGTGACAAGGAGATGGCTGGACTGCATCATTAGTGCTCAGGGGATTGTAGCAGTGCATGTGTTAGTGCCTGGGTCATTGCATGAGTACATGGGTACTGACTGCATGATTAGAGTACTGCAAGGAGAGTGCATGGTGAATTTATAAGTGCTTGGGTTTTGGCGCAGTGATTAGATAAGGAAATGGAACTGGCTAGGTGATTGGAGGAGTGCATGGGTAGTGACAAGCAGATGGCTAGACTGCATCAATAGTGCTCAGGGGATTGTAGCAGTGCATGTGTTAGTGCCTGGGTCATTGCATGAGTACATGGGTAGTGACTGGATGATTAGAGTACTGCAATGAGAGTGCATGGTGAATTTATAATTGCTTGTGTTTTGACGCAGTGATTAGATAAGGGCATGGTACTGGCTGGGTGATTGGAGGAGTGCATGGGTAGTGACAAGGAGATGGCTGGACTGCATCAGTAGTGCTCAGGGCATTGTAGCAGTGCATGTGTTAGTGCCTGGGTAATTGCATGAATACATGGGTAGTGACTGGATGATTAGAGTACTGCAAGGAGAGTGCATGGTGAATTTATAAGTGCTTGTGTTTTGGCGCAGTGATTAGATAAGGACATGGAACTGGCTGGGTGATTGGAGGAGTGCATGGGTAGTGACAAGGAGATGGCTGGACTGCATCAGTCCTATGGGGATTGTAGCAGTGCATGTGTTAGTGCCTGGGTCATTGCATGAGTACATGGGTAGTGAATGGATGATTAGAGTACTGCAAGGAGAGTGCATGGTGAATGTATAAGTGCTTGTGTTTTGGTGCAGTGATTAGATAAGGACGTGGAACTGGCTGGGTGATTGGAGGAGAGCATGGGTAGTGACAAGGAGATGGCTGGACTGAATCAGTAGGGTTCAGGGGATTGTAGCAGTGCATGTGTTAGTGCCTGGGTCATTGCATAAGTACATGGGTACTGACTGGATGACTACAGTACTGCAAGCAGAGTGCATGGTGAATTTATAAGTGCTTGTGTTTTGGCGCAGTGATTAGATAAGGACATGGAACTGGCTGAGTGATTGGAGGAGTGCATGGGTAGTGACAAGGAGCTGGCTGGACTGCATCAGTAGTGCTCAGGGGATTGTAGCAGTGCATGTGTTAGTGCCTGGGTCATTGCATGAGTACATGGGTAGTGACTGGATGATTAGAGTACTGAAAGGAGAGTGCATGGTAAATTTATAAGTGCTTGTGTTTTGGCGCAGTGATTAGATAAGGACATGGAACTGGCTGGGTGATTGGAGGAGTGCATGGGTAGTGACAAGGAGATGGCTGGACTGCATCAGTAGTGCTCAGGGGATTGTAGCAGTGCAAGTGTTAGTGCCTGGGTTATTGCATGAGTACATGGGTAGTGACTGGATGATTAGAGTACTGCAAGGAGAGTGCATGGTGAATTTATAAGTGCTTGTGTTTTGGCGCAGTGATTAGATAAGGACATGGAACTGGCTGGGTGATTGGAGGAGTGCATGGGTAGTGACAAGGAGATGGCTGGACTGCATCAGTAGTGCTCAGGGGATTGTAACAGTGCATGTGTTAGTGCCTGGGTCATTGCATGAGTACATGGGTACTGACTGCATGATTAGAGTACTGCAAGGAGAGTGCATGGTGAATTTATAAGTGCTTGGGTTTTGGCGCAGTGATTAGATAAGGAAATGGAACTGGCTAGGTGATTGGAGGAGTGCATGGGTAGTGACAAGCAGATGGCTAGACTGCATCAGTAGTGCTCAGGGGATTGTAGCAGTGCATGTGTTAGTGCCTGGGTCATTGCATGAGTACATGGGTAGTGACTGGATGATTAGAGTACTGCAATGAGAGTGCATGGTGAATTTATAATTGCTTGTGTTTTGACACAGTGATTAGATAAGGGCATGGTACTGGCTGGGTGATTGGAGGAGTGCATGGGTAGTGACAAGGAGATGGCTGGACTGCATCAGTAGTGCTCAGGGCATTGTAGCAGTGCATGTGTTAGTGCCTGGGTAATTGCATGAATACATGGGTAGTGACTGGATGATTAGAGTACTGCAAGGAGAGTGCATGGTGAATTTATAAGTGCTTGTGTTTTGGCGCAGTGATTAGATAAGGACATGGAACTGGCTGGGTGATTGGAGGAGTGCATGGGTAGTGACATGGAGATGGCTGGACTGCATCAGTCCTATGGGGATTGTAGCAGTGCATGTGTTAGTGCCTGGGTCATTGCATGAGTACATGGGTAGTGAATGGATGATTAGAGTACTGCAAGGAGAGTGCATGGTGAATTTATAAGTGCTTGTGTTTTGGTGCAGTGATTAGATAAGGACATGGAACTGGCTGGGTGATTGGAGGAGAGCATGGGTAGTGACAAGGAGATGGCTGGACTGAATCAGTAGGGCTCAGGGGATTGTAGCAGTGCATGTGTTAGTGCCTGGGTCATTGCATAAGTACATGGGTACTGACTGGATGACTACAGTACTGCAAGCAGAGTGCATGGTGAATTTATAAGTGCTTGTGTTTTGGCGCAGTGATTAGATAAGGACATGGAACTGGCTGAGTGATTGGAGGAGTGTATGGGTAGTGACAAGGAGATGGCTGGACTGCATCAGTAGTGCTCAGAGGATTGTAGCAGTGCATGTGTTAGTGCCTGGGTCATTGCATGAGTACATGGGTAGTGACTGGATGATTAGAGTACTGCAAGGAGAGTGCATGGTAAATTTATAAGTGCTTGTGTTTTGGCGCAGTGATTAGATAAGGACATGGAACTGGCTGGGTGATTGGAGGAGTGCATGGGTAGTGATAAGGAGATGGCTGGTCTGCATCAGTAGTGCTCAGGGGATTGTAGCAGTGCAAGTGTTAGTGCCTGGGTTATTGCATGAGTACATGGGTAGTGACTGGATGATTAGAGTACTGCAAGGAGAGTGCATGGTGAATTTATAAGTGCTTGTGTTTTGGCGCAGTGATTAGATAAGGACATGGAACTGGCTGGGTGATTGGAGGAGTGCATGGGTAGTGACAAGGAGATGGCTGGACTGCATCAGTCCTATGGGGATTGTAGCAGTGCATGTGTTAGTGCCTGGGTCATTGCATGAGTACATGGGTAGTGTTTGGATGATTAGAGTACTGCAAGGAGAGTGCATGGTGAATTTACAAGTGCTTGTGTTTTGGCACGGTGATTAGATGAGGACATGGAACTGGCTGGGTGATAAGAGGAGTGCATGGGTAGTGACAAGGAGATGGCTGGTCTGCATCAGTAGTGCTCAGGGGATTGTAGAAGTGCATGTGTTAGTGCCTGGGTTATTGCATGAGTACATGGGTACTGACTGGATGATTAGAGTACTGCAAGGAGAGTGCATGTTGAATTTATAAGTGCTTGTGTTTTGGTGCAGTGATTAGATAAGGACATGGAACTGACTGAGTGATTGGAGGAGTGCATGGGTAGTGACAAGGAGATGGCTGGACTGCATCAGTAGTGCTCAGGGGATTGTAGCAGTGCATGTGTTAGTGCCTGAGTCATTGCATGAGTACATGGGTAGTGTTTGGATGATTAGAGTACTGCAAGGAGAGTGCATGGTGAATCTACAAGTGCTTGTGTTTTGGCGCAGTGATTAGATAAGGGCATGGAACTGGCTGGGTGATAAGAGGAGTGCATGGGTAGTGACAAGGAGATGGCTGGACTGCATCAGTAGTGCTCAGGGGATTGTAGCAGTGCATGTGTTAGTGCCTGGGTCATTGCATGAGTACATGGGTACTGACTGCATGATTAGAGTACTGCAAGGAGAGTGCATGGTGAATTTATAAGTGCTTGGGTTTTGGCGCAGTGATTAGATAAGGAAATGGAACTGGCTAGGTGATTGGAGGAGTGCATGGGTAGTGACAAGCAGATGGCTAGACTGCATCAGTAGTGCTCAGGGGATTGTAGCAGTGCATGTGTTAGTGCCTGGGTCATTGCATGAGTACATGGGTAGTGACTGGATGATTAGAGTACTGCAAGGAGAGTGCATGGTGAATTTATAAGTGCTTGTGTTTTGGCGCAGTGATTAGATAAGGACATGGAACTGGCTGGGTGATTGGAGGAGTGCATGGGTAGTGACAAGGAGATGGCTGGACTGCATCAGTCCTATGGGGATTGTAGCAGTGCATGTGTTAGTGCCTGGGTCATTGCATGAGTACATGGGTAGTGAATGGATGATTAGAGTACTGCAAGGAGAGTGCATGGTGAATTTATAAGTGCTTGTGTTTTGGTGCAGTGATTAGATAAGGACATGGAACTGGCTGGGTGATTGGAGGAGAGCATGGGTAGTGACAAGGAGATGGCTGGACTGAATCAGTAGGGCTCAGGGGATTGTAGCAGTGCATGTGTTAGTGCCTGGGTCATTGCATAAGTACATGGGTACTGACTGGATGACTACAGTACTGCAAGCAGAGTGCATGGTGAATTTATAAGTGCTTGTGTTTTGGCGCAGTGATTAGATAAGGACATGGAACTGGCTGAGTGATTGGAGGAGTGCATGGGTAGTGACAAGGAGATGGCTGGACTGCATCAGTAGTGCTCAGAGGATTGTAGCAGTGCATGTGTTAGTGCCTGGGTCATTGCATGAGTACATGGGTAGTGACTGGATGATTAGAGTACTGCAAGGAGAGTGCATGGTAAATTTATAAGTGCTTGTGTTTTGGCGCAGTGATTAGATAAGGACATGGAACTGGCTGGGTGATTGGAGGAGTGCATGGGTAGTGATAAGGAGATGGCTTGTCTGCATCAGTAGTGCTCAGGCGATTGTAGCAGTGCAAGTGTTAGTGCCTGGGTTATTGCATGAGTACATGGGTAGTGACTGGATGATTAGAGTACTGCAAGGAGAGTGCATGGTGAATTTATAAGTGCTTGTGTTTTGGCGCAGTGATTAGATAAGGACATGGAACTGGCTGGGTGATTGGAGGAGTGCATGGGTAGTGACAAGGAGATGGCTGGACTGCATCAGTCCTATGGGGATTGTAGCAGTGCATGTGTTAGTGCCTGGGTCATTGCATGAGTACATGGGTAGTGTTTGGATGATTAGAGTACTGCAAGGAGAGTGCATGGTGAATTTACAAGTGCTTGTGTTTTGGCACGCTGATTAGATGAGGACATGGAACTGGCTGGGTGATAAGAGGAGTCCATGGGTAGTGACAAGGAGATGGCTGGACTGCATCAGTAGTGCTCAGGGGATTGTAGCAGTGCATGTGTTAGTGCCTGGGTAATTGCATGAATACATGGGTAGTGACTGGATGATTAGAGTACTGCAAGGAGAGTGCATGGTGAAGTTATAAGTGCTTGTGTTTTGGCGCAGTGATTAGATAAGGACATGGAACTGGCTGGGTGATTGGAGGAGTGCATGGGTAGTGACAAGGAGATGGCTGGACTGCATCAGTCCTATGGGGATTGTAGCAGTGCATGTGTTAGTTCCTGGGTCATTGCATGAGTACATGGATAGTGAATGGATGATTTGAGTACTGCAAGGAGAATGCATGGTGAATTTATAAGTGCTTGTGTTTTGGTGCAGTGATTAGATAAGGACATGGAACTGGCTGGGTGATTGGAGGAGAGCATGGGTAGTGACAAGGAGATGGCTGGACTGAATCAGTAGGGCTCAGGGGATTGTAGCAGTGCAAGTGTTAGTGCCTGGGTCATTGGATAAGTACATGGGTACTGACTGGATGACTACAGTACTGCAAGCAGAGTGCATGGTGAATTTATAAGTGCTTGTGTTTTGGCGCAGTGATTAGATAAGGACATGGAACTGGCTGAGTGATTGGAGGAGTGCATGGGTAGTGACAAGGAGATGGCTGGACTGCATCAGTAGTGCTCAGAGGATTGTAGCAGTGCATGTGTTAGTGCCTGGGTCATTGCATGAGTACATGGGTAGTGACTGGATGATTAGAGTACTGCAAGGAGAGTGCATGGTAAATTTATAAGTGCTTGTGTTTTGGCGCAGTGATTAGATAAGGACATGGAACTGGCTGGGTGATTGGAGGAGTGCATGGGTAGTGATAAGGAGATGGCTGGTCTGCATCAGTAGTGCTCAGGGGAATGTAGCAGTGCAAGTGTTAGTGCCTGGGTTATTGCATGAGTACATGGGTAGTGACTGGATGATTAGAGTACTGCAAGGAGAGTGCATGGTGAATTTATAAGTGCTTGTGTTTTGGCGCAGTGATTAGATAAGGACATGGAACTGGCTGGGTGATTGGAGGAGTGCATGGGTAGTGGCAAGGAGATGGCTGGACTGCATCAGTAGTGCTCAGGGGATTTTAGCAGTGCATGTGTTTGTGCCTGGGTCATTGCATAAGTACATGGGTACTGACTGGATGATTAGAGTACTGCAAGGAGAGTGCATGTTGAATTTGTAAGTGCTTGTGTTTTGGTGCAGTGATTAGATAAGGACATGGAACTGGCTGGGTGATTGGAGGAGTGGATGGGTATTGACAAGGAGATGGCTTGGCTGCATCAGTAGTGCTCAGGGGATTGTAGCAGTGCATGTGTTAGTGCCTGAGTCATTGCATGAGTACATGGGTAGTGTTTGGATGATTAGAGTACTGCAAGGAGAGTGCATGGTAAATTTATAAGTGCTTGTGTTTTGGCGCAGTGATTAGATAAGGACATGGAACTGGCTAGGTGATTGGAGGAGTGCATGGGTAGTGACAAGCAGATGGCTAGACTGCATCAGTAGTGCTCAGGGGATTGTAGCAGTGCATGTGTTAGTGCCTGGGTCATTGCATGAGTACATGGGTAGTGACTGGATGATTAGAGTACTGCAATGAGAGTGCATGGTGAATTTATAAGTGCTTGTGTTTTGGCGCAGTGATTAGATAAGGGCATGGAACTGGCTGGGTGATTGGAGGAGTGCATGGGTAGTGACAAGGAGATGGCTGGACTGCATCAGTAGTGCTCAGGGGATTGTAGCAGTGCATGTGTTAGTGCCTGGGTCATTGCATGAGTACATGGGTACTGACTGCATGATTAGAGTACTGCAAGGAGAGTGCATGGTGAATTTATAAGTGCTTGGGTTTTGGCGCAGTGATTAGATAAGGAAATGGAACTGGCTAGGTGATTGGAGGAGTGCATGGGTAGTGACAAGCAGATGGCTAGACTGCATCAGTAGTGCTCAGGGGATTGTAGCAGTGCATGTGTTAGTGCCTGTGTCATTGCATGAGTACATGGGTAGTGACTGGATGATTAGAGTACTGCAATGAGAGTGCATGGTGAATTTATAATTGCTTGTGTTTTGACGCAGTGATTAGATAAGGGCATGGTACTGGCTGGGTGATTGGAGGAGTGCATGGGTAGTGACAAGGAGATGGCTGGACTGCATCAGTAGTGCTCAGGGCATTGTAGCAGTGCATGTTTTAGTGCCTGGGTAATTGCATGAATACATGGGTAGTGACTGGATGATTAGAGTACTGCAAGGAGAGTGCATGGTGAATTTATAAGTGCTTGTGTTTTGGCGCAGTGATTAGATAAGGACATGGAACTGGCTGGGTGATTGGAGGAGTGCATGGGTAGTGACAAGGAGATGGCTGGACTGCATCAGTCCTATGGGGATTGTAGCAGTGCATGTGTTAGTGCCTGGGTCATTGCATGAGTACATGGGTAGTGAATGGATGATTAGAGTACTGCAAGGAGAGTGCATGGTGAATTTATAAGTGCTTGTGTTTTGGTGCAGTGATTAGATAAGGACATGGAACTGGCTGGGTGATTGGAGGAGAGCATGGGTAGTGACAAGGAGATGGCTGGACTGAATCAGTAGGGCTCAGGGGATTGTAGCAGTGCATGTGTTAGTGCCTGGGTCATTGCATAAGTACATGGGTACTGACTGGATGACTACAGTACTGCAAGCAGAGTGCATGGTGAATTTATAAGTGCTTGTGTTTTGGCGCAGTGATTAGATAAGGACATGGAACTGGCTGAGTGATTGGAGGAGTGCATGGGTAGTGACAAGGAGATGGCTGGACTGCATCAGTAGTGCTCAGAGGATTGTAGCAGTGCATGTGTTAGTGCCTGGGTCATTGCATGAGTACATGGGTAGTGACTGGATGATTAGAGTACTGCAAGGAGAGTGCATGGTAAATTTATAAGTGCTTGTGTTTTGGCGCAGTGATTAGATAAGGACATGGAACCGGCTGGGTGATTGGAGGAGTGCATGGGTAGTGATAAGGAGATGGCTGGTCTGCATCAGTAGTGCTCAGGGGATTGTAGCAGTGCAAGTGTTAGTGCCTGGGTTATTGCATGAGTACATGGGTAGTGACTGGATGATTAGAGTACTGCAAGGAGAGTGCATGGTGAATTTATAAGTGCTTGTGTTTTGGCGCAGTGATTAGATAAGGACATGGAACTGGCTGGGTGATTGGAGGAGTGCATGGGTAGTGACAAGGAGATGGCTGGACTGCATCAGTCCTATGGGGATTGTAGCAGTGCATGTGTTAGTGCCTGGGTCATTGCATGAGTACATGGGTAGTGTTTGGATGATTAGAGTACTGCAAGGAGAGTGCATGGTGAATTTACAAGTGCTTGTGTTTTGGCACGCTGATTAGATGAGGACATGGAACTGGCTGGGTGATAAGAGGAGTCCATGGGTAGTGACAAGGAGATGGCTGGACTGCATCAGTAGTGCTCAGGGGATTGTAGCAGTGCATGTGTTAGTGCCTGGGTAATTGCATGAATACATGGGTAGTGACTGGATGATTAGAGTACTGCAAGGAGAGTGCATGGTGAAGTTATAAGTGCTTGTGTTTTGGCGCAGTGATTAGATAAGGACATGGAACTGGCTGGGTGATTGGAGGAGTGCATGGGTAGTGACAAGGAGATGGCTGGACTGCATCAGTCCTATGGGGATTGTAGCAGTGCATGTGTTAGTGCCTGGGTCATTGCATGAGTACATGGGTAGTGAATGGATGATTAGAGTACTGCAAGGAGAGTGCATGGTGAATTTATAAGTGCTTGTGTTTTGGTGCAGTGATTAGATAAGGACATGGAACTGGCTGGGTGATTGGAGGAGAGCATGGGTAGTGACAAGGAGATGGCTGGACTGAATCAGTAGGGCTCAGGGGATTGTAGCAGTGCAAGTGTTAGTGCCTGGGTCATTTCATAAGTACATGGGTACTGACTGGATGACTACAGTACTGCAAGCAGAGTGCATGGTGAATTTATAAGTGCTTGTGTTTTGGCGCAGTGATTAGATAAGGACATGGAACTGGCTGAGTGATTGGAGGAGTGCATGTGTAGTGACAAGGAGATGGCTGGACTGCATCAGTAGTGCTCAGAGGATTGTAGCAGTGCATGTGTTAGTGCCTGGGTCATTGCATGAGTACATGGGTAGTGACTGGATGATTAGAGTACTGCAAGGAGAGTGCATGGTAAATTTATAAGTGCTTGTGTTTTGGCGCAGTGATTAGATAAGGACATGGAACTGGCTGGGTGATTGGAGGAGTGCATGGGTAGTGATAATGAGATGGCTGGTCTGCATCAGTAGTGCTCAGGGGATTGTAGCAGTGCAAGTGTTAGTGCCTGGGTTATTGCATGAGTACATGGGTAGTGACTGGATGATTAGAGTACTGCAAGGAGAGTGCATGGTGAATTTATAAGTGCTTGTGTTTTGGCGCAGTGATTAGATAAGGACATGGAACTGGCTGGGTGATTGGAGGAGTGCATGGGTAGTGGCAAGGAGATGGCTGGACTGCATCAGTAGTGCTCAGGGGATTTTAGCAGTGCATGTGTTTGTGCCTGGGTCATTGCATAAGTACATGGGTACTGACTGGATGATTAGAGTACTGCAAGGAGAGTGCATGTTGAATTTGTAAGTGCTTGTGTTTTGGTGCAGTGATTAGATAAGGACATGGAACTGGCTGGGTGATTGGAGGAGTGGATGGGTATTGACAAGGAGATGGCTTGGCTGCATCAGTAGTGCTCAGGGGATTGTAGCAGTGCATGTGTTAGTGCCTGAGTCATTGCATGAGTACATGGGTAGTGTTTGGACGATCAGAGTACTGCAAGGAGAGTGCATGGTGAATTTACAAGTGCTTGTGTTTTGGCACGGTGATTAGATGAGGACATGGAACTGGCTGGGTGATAAGAGGAGTCCATGGGTAGTGAGAAGGAGATGGCTGGACTGCATCAGTAGTGCTCAGGGGATTGTAGCAGTGCATGTGTTAGTGCCTGGGTCATTGCATGAGTAGACGGGTACTGACTGGATGATTAGAGTAGTGCAAGGAGAGTACATGGTAAATTTATAAGTGCTTGGGTTTTGGCGGAGTGATTGGATAAGTACATGGTGCTGGCTGGGTGATTGGAGGAGTGCATGGGTAGTGACAAGGAGATGCCTGGACTGCATCAGTAGTGCTCAGGGGATTGTAGCAGTGCATGTGTTAGTGCCTGGGTCATTGCATGAGTACATGGGTACTGACTGCTTGATTAGAGTACTGCAAGGCGAGTGCATGGTGAATTTATAAGTGCTTGTGTTTTGGCGCAGTGATTAGATAAGGACATGGAACTGGCTAGGTGATTGGAGGAGTGCTTGGGTAGTGACAAGCAGATGGCTAGACTGCATCAGTAGTGCTCAGGGATTTGTAGCAGTGCATGTGTTAGTGCCTGGGTCATTGCATGAGTACATGGGTAGTGACTGGATGATTAGAGTACTGCAATGAGAGTGCATGGTGAATTTATAAGTGCTTGTGTTTTGGCGCAGTGATTAGATAAGGGCATGGAACTGGCTGGGTGATTGGAGGAGTGCATGGGTAGTGACAAGGAGATGGCTGGACTGCATCAGTAGTGCTCAGGGGATTGTAGCAGTGCATGTGTTAGTGCCTGGGTCATTGCATGAGTACATGGGTAGTGACTGGATGATTAGAGTACTGCAAGGAGAGTGCATGGTGAATTAATAAGTGCTTGTGTTTTGGCGCAGTGATTAGATAAGTACATGGAACTGGCTGGGTGATTGGAGGAGTGCATGGGTAGTGACAAGGAGATGTCTGGACTGCATCAGTAGTCCCATGGGGATTGTAGCAGTGCATGTGTTAGTGCCTGGGTCATTGCATGAGTACATGGGTAGTGAATGGTTGATTAGAGTACTGCAAGGAGAGTGCATGGTGAATTTATAAGTGCTTGTGTTTTGGCGCAGTGATTAGATAAGGACATGGATCTGACTGGGTAATTGGAGGAGTGCATCGGTAGTGACAAGGAGATGGCTGGACTGCATCTGTAGTGCTCAGGGGATTGTCGCAGTGCATATGTTAGTGCCTGGGTCATTGCATTAGTACATGGGTAGTGAGTGGATGATTAGATGACTGCAAGGAGAGTGCATGGTGAATTTATAAGTGCTTGTGTTTTGGTACAATGATTAGATAAGGACATGGAACTGGCTGGGTGATTGGAGGAGAGCATGGGTAGTGACAAGGAGATGGCTGGACTGCATCAGTAGTGCTCATGGGATTGTAGCAGTGCATGTGTTAGTGCCTGGGTCATTGCATAAGTACATGGGTACTGACTGGATGACTACAGTACTGCAAGCAGAGTGCATGGTGAATTTAAAAGTGCTTGTGTTTTGGCGCAGTGAATAGATAAGGACATGGAACTGGCTGGGTAATTGGAGGAGTGCATGGGTAGTGACAAGGATATGGCTGGTCTGCATCAGTAGTGCTCAGGGGATTGTAGCAGTGCATGTGTTAGTGCCTGGGTTATTGCATGAGTACATGGGTAGTGACTGGATGATTAGAGTACTGCAAGGAGAGTGCATGGTGAATTTATAAGTGCTTGTGTTTTGGCGCAGTGATTAGATAAGGACATGGAACTGACTGGGTGATTGGAGGAGTGCATGGGTAGTGACAAGGAGATGGCCAGACTGCATCAGTCCTATGGGGATTGTAGCAGTGCATGTGTTAGTGCCTGGGTCATTGCATGAGTACATGTGTAGTGAATGGATGATTAGAGCACTGCAAGGAGAGTGCATGGTGAATTTATAAGTGCTTGTGTTTTGGTGCAGTGATTAGATAAGGACATGGAACTGGCTGGGTGATTGGAGGAGAGCATGGGTAGTGACAAGGAGATGGCTGGACTGCATCGGTAGGGCTCAGGGGATTGTAGCAGTGCATGTGTTAGTGCCTGGGTCATTGCATAAGTACATGGGTACTGACTGGATGACTACAGTACTGCAAGCAGAGTGCATGGTAAATTTATAAGTGCTTGTGATTTGGCGCAGTGATTAGATAAGGACATGGAACTGGCTGGGTGATTGGAGGAGTGCATGGGTAGTGATAAGGAGATGGCTGGTCTGCATCAGTAGTGCTCAGGGAATTGTAGCAGTGCAAGTGTTAGTGCCTGGGTCATTGCATGAGTACATGGGTAGTGAATGGATGATTAGAGTACTGCAAGGAGAGTGCATGGTGAATTTATAAGTGCTTGTGTTTTGGTGCAGTGATTAGATAAGGACATGGAACTGGCTGGGTGATTGGAGGAGAGCATGGGTAGTGACAAGGAGATGGCTGGACTGCATCAGTAGTGCTCAGAGGATTGTAGCAGTGCATGTGTTAGTGCCTGGGTCATTGCATGAGTACATGGGTAGTGACTGGATGATTAGAGTACTGCAAGGAGAGTGCATGGTAAATTTATAAGTGCTTGTGATTTGGCGCAGTGATTAGATAAGGACATGGAACTGGCTGGGTGATTGGAGGAGTGCATGGGTAGTGATAAGGAGATGGCTGGTCTGCATCAGTAGTGCTCAGGGAATTGTAGCAGTGCAAGTGTTAGTGCCTGGGTTATTGCATGAGTACATGGGTAGTGACTGGATGATTAGAGTACTGCAAGGAGAGTGCATGGTGAATTTATAAGTGCTTGTGTTTTGGCGCAGTGATTAGATAAGGACATGGAACTGGCTGGGTGATTGGAGGAGTGCATGGGTAGTGACAAGGAGATGGCTGGACTGCATCAGTAGTGCTCAGGGGATTGTAGCAGTGCATGTGTTAGTGCCTGGGTCATTGCATGAGTACATGGGTAGTGACTGGATGATTAGAGTACTGCAAGGAGAGTGCATGGTGAATTTATAAGTGCTTGTGTTTTGGCGCAGTGATTAGATAAGGACATGGAACTGGCTGGGTCATTGGAGGAGTGCATGGGTAGTGACAATGAGATGGCTGGACTGCATCAGTAGTCCTATGGGGATTGTAGCAGTGCATGTGTTAGTGCCTGGGTCATTGCGTGAGTACATGCATAGTGAATGGATGATTAGAGTACTGCAAGGAGAGTGCATGGTGAATTTATAAGTGCTTGTGTTTTGGCGCAGTGATTAGATAAGGACATGGAACTGGCTGGGTGATTGAAGGAGAGCATGGGTAGTGACAATGAGATGGCTGGACTGCATCAGTAGGGCTCAGGGGATTGTAGCAGTGCATGTGTTAGTGCCTGGGTCATTGCATAAGTACATGGGTACTGACTGGATGACTACAGTACTGCAAGCAAAGTGCATGGTGAATGTATAAGTGCTTGTGTTTTGGCGCAGTGATTAGATAATGACATGGAACTGGCTGAGTGATTGGAGGAGTGCATGGGTAGTGACAAGGAGATGGCTGGACTGCATCAGTAGTGCTCAGAGGATTGTAGCAGTGCATGTGTTAGTGCCTGGGTCATTGCATGAGTACATGGGTAGTGACTGGATGATTAGAGTACTGCAAGGAGAGTGCATGGTAAATTTATAAGTGCTTGTCTTTTGGCGCAGTGATTAGATAAGGACATGGAACTGGCTGGGTGATTGGAGGAGTGCATGGGTAGTGACAAGGAGATGGCTGGTCTGCATCAGTAGTGCTCAGGGGATTGTAGAAGTGCATGTGTTAGTGCCTGGGTTATTGCATGAGTACATGGGTACTGACTGGATGATTAGAGTACTGCAAGGAGAGTGCATGGTGAATTTACAAGTGCTTGTGTTTTGGCACGGTGATTAGATAAGGACATGGAACTGGCTGGGTGATAAGAGGAGTACATGGGTAGTGACAAGGAGATGGCTGTACTGCATCAGTAGTGCTCAGTGGATTGTAGCAGTGCATGTGTTAGTGCCTGGGTCATTGCATGAGTAGACGGGTACTGACTGGATGATTAGAGTACTGCAAGCAGAGTGCATGGTAAATTTATAAGTGCTTGTGTTTTGGCGCAGTGATTAGATAAGGACATGGAACTGGATAGGTGATTGGAGGAGTGCATGGGTAGTGACAAGCAGATGGCTAGACTGCATCAGTAGTGCTCAGGGGATTGTAGCAGTGCATGTGTTAGTGCCTGGGTCATTGCATGAGTACATTGGTAGTGACTGGATGATTAGAGTACTGCAATGAGAGTGCATGGTGAATTTATAAGTGCTTGTGTTTTGGCGCAGTGATTAGATAAGGGCATGGAACTGGCTGGGTGATTGGAGGAGTGCATGGGTAGTGACAAGGAGATGGCTGGACTGCATCAGTAGTGCTCAGGGGATTGTAGCAGTGCATGTGTTAGTGCCTGGGTCATTGCATGAGTACATGGGTACTGACTGCATGATTAGAGTACTGCAAGGAGAGTGCATGGTGAATTTATAAGTGCTTGGGTTTTGGCGCAGTGATTAGATAAGGAAATGGAACTGGCTAGATGATTGGAGGAGTGCATGGGTAGTGACAAGCAGATGGCTAGACTGCATCAGTAGTGCTCAGGGGATTGTAGCAGTGCATGTGTTAGTGCCTGGGTCATTGCATGAGTACATGGGTAGTGACTGGATGATTAGAGTACTGCAATGAGAGTGCATGGTGAATTTATAAGTGCTTGTGTTTTGGCGCAGTGATTAGATAAGGACATGGAACTGGCTGGGTGATTGGAGGAGTGCATGGGTAGTGGCAAGGAGATGGCTGGACTGCATCAGTAGTGCTCAGGGGATTTTAGCAGTGCATGTGTTAGTGCCTGGGTCATTGCATAAGTACATGGGTACTGACTGGATGACTACAGTACTGCAAGCAGAGTGCATGGTGAATTTAAAAGTGCTTGTGTTTTGGCGCAGTGAATAGATAAGGACATGGAACTGGCTGGGTGATTGGAGGAGTGCATGGGTAGTGACAAGGAGATGGCTGGTCTGCATCAGTAGTGCTCAGGGGATTGTAGCAGTGCATGTGTTAGTGCCTGGGTTATTGCATGAGTACATGGGTAGTGACTGGATGATTAGAGTACTGCAAGGAGAGTGCATGGTGAATTTATAAGTGCTTGTGTTTTGGCGCAGTGATTAGATAAGGACATGGAACTGACTGGGTGATTGGAGGAGTGCATGGGTAGTGACAAGGAGATGGCTGGACTGCATCAGTCCTATGAGGATTGTAGCAGTGCATGTGTTAGTGCCTGGGTCATTGCATGAGTACATGGGTAGTGAATGGATGATTAGAGTACTGCAAGGAGAGTGCATGGTGAATTTATAAGTGCTTGTGTTTTGGTGCAGTGATTAGATAAGGACATTGAACTGGCTGGGTGATTGGAGGAGAGCATGGGTAGTGACAAGGAGATGGCTGGACTGCATCAGTAGGGCTCAGGGGATTGTAGCAGTGCATGTGTTAGTGCCTGGGTCATTGCATAAGTACATGGGTACTGACTGGATGACTACAGTACTGCAAGCAGAGTGCATGGTGAATTTATAAGTGCTTGTGTTTTGGCGCAGTGATTAGATAAGGACATGGAACTGGCTGAGTGATTGGAGGAGTGCATGGGTAGTGACAAGGAGATGGCTGGACTGCATCAGTAGTGCTCAGAGGATTGTAGCAGTGCATGTGTTAGTGCCTGGGTCATTGCATGAGTACATGGGTAGTGACTGGATGATTAGAGTACTGCAAGGAGAGTGCATGGTAAATTTATAAGTGCTTGTGTTTTGGCGCAGTGATTAGATAAGGACATGGAACTGGCTGGGTGATTGGAGGAGTACATGGGTAGTGATAAGGAGATGGCTGGTCTGCATCAGTAGTGCTCAGGGGATTGTAGCAGTGCAAGTGTTAGTGCCTGGGTTATTGCATGAGTACATGGGTAGTGACTGGATGATTAGAGTACTGCAAGGAGAGTGCATGGTGAATTTATAAGTGCTTGTGTTTTGGCGCAGTGATTAGATAAGGACATGGAACTGGCTGGGTGATTGGAGGAGTGCATGGGTAGTGGCAAAGAGATGGCTGGACTGCATCAGTAGTGCTCAGGGATTTTAGCAGTGCATGTGTTTGTGCCTGGGTCATTGCATAAGTACATGGGTACTGACTGGATGATTAGAGTACTGCAAGGAGAGTGCATGTTGAATTTGTAAGTGCTTGTGTTTTGGTGCAGTGATTAGATAAGGACATGGAACTGGCTGGGTGATTGGAGGAGTGGATGGGTAGTGACAAGGAGATGGCTTGGCTGCATCAGTAGTGCTCAGGGGATTGTAGCAGTGCATGTGTTAGTGCCTGAGTCATTGCATGAGTACATGGGTAGTGTTTGGATGATTAGAGTACTGCAAGGAGAGTGCATGGTGAATTTACAAGTGCTTGTGTTTTGGCACGGTGATTAGATGAGGACATGGAACTGGCTGGGTGATAAGAGGAGTCCATGGGTAGTGACAAGGAGATGGCTGGACTGCATCAGTAGTGCTCAGGGGATTGTAGCAGTGCATGTGTTAGTGCCTGGGTCATTGCATGAGTAGACGGGTACTGACTGGATGATTAGAGTAGTGCAAGGAGAGTACATGGTAAATTTATAAGTGCTTGGGTTTTGGCGGAGTGATTGGATAAGTACATGGTGCTGGCTGTGTGATTGGAGGAGTGCATGGGTAGTGACAAGGAGATGCCTGGACTGCATCAGTAGTGCTCAGGGGATTGTAGCAGTGCATGTGTTAGTGCCTGGGTCATTGCATGAGTACATGGGTACTGACTGCATGATTAGAGTACTGCAAGGCGAGTGCATGGTGAATTTATAAGTGCTTGTGTTTTGGCGCAGTGATTAGATAAGGACATGGAACTGGCTAGGTGATTGGAGGAGTGCATGGGTAGTGACAAGCAGATGGCTAGACTGCATCAGTAGTGCTCAGGGATTTGTAGCAGTGCATGTGTTAGTGCCTGGGTCATTGCATGAGTTCATGGGTAGTGACTGGATGATTAGAGTACTGCAATGAGAGTGCATGGTGAATTTATAAGTGCTTGTGTTTTGGCCCAGTGATTAGATAAGGGCATGGAACTGGCTGGGTGATTGGAGGAGTGCATGGGTAGTGACAAGGAGATGGCTGGACTGCATCAGTAGTGCTCAGGGGATTGTAGCAGTGCATGTGTTAGTGCCTGGGTCATTGCATGAGTACATGGGTAGTGACTGGATGATTAGAGTACTGCAAGGAGAGTGCATGGTGAATTTATAAGTGCTTGTGTTTTGGCGCAGTGATTAGATAAGGACATGGAACTGGCTGGGTGATTGGAGGAGTGCATGGGTAGTGACAAGGAGATGGCTGGACTGCATCAGTAGTCCCATGGGGATTGTAGCAGTGCATGTGTTAGTGCCTGGGTCATTGCATGAGTACATGGGTAGTGAATGGTTGATTATAGTACTGCAAGGAGAGTGCATGGTGAATTTATAAGTGCTTGTGTTTTGGCGCAGTGATTAGATAAGGACATGGATCTGACTGGGTAATTGGAGGAGTGCATGGGTAGTGACAAGGAGATGGCTGGACTGCATCTGTAGTGCTCAGGGGATTGTCGCAGTGCATATGTTAGTGCCTGGGTCATTGCATGAGTACATGGGTAGTGAGTGGATGATTAGAGTACTGCAAGGAGAGTGCATGGTGAATTTATAAGTGCTTGTGTTTTGGTGCAGTGATTAGATAAGGACATGGAACTGGCTGGGTGATTGGAGGAGAGCATGGGTAGTGACAAGGAGATGGCTGGACTGCATCAGTAGTGCTCATGGGATTGTAGCAGTGCATGTGTTAGTGCCTGGGTCATTGCATAAGTACATGGGTACTGACTGGATGACTACAGTACTGCAAGCAGAGTGCATGGTGAATTTAAAAGTGCTTGTGTTTTGGCGCAGTGAATAGATAAGGACATGGAACTGGCTGGGTGATTGGAGGAGTGCATGGGTAGTGACAAGGAGATGGCTGGTCTGCATCAGTAGTGCTCAGGGGATTGTAGCAGTGCCTGTGTTAGTGCCTGGGTTATTGCATGAGTACATGGGTAGTGACTGGATGATTAGAGTACTGCAAGGAGAGTGCATGGTGAATTTATAAGTGCTTGTGTTTTGGCGCAGTGATTAGATAAGGACATGGAACTGACTGGGTGATTGGAGGAGTGCATGGGTAGTGACAAGGAGATGGCTGGACTGCATCAGTAGTGCTCAGGGGATTTTAGCAGTGCATGTGTTTGTGCCTGGGTCATTGCATAAGTACATGGGTACTGACTGGATGATTAGAGTACTGCAAGGAGAGTGCATGTTGAATTTATAAGTGCTTGTGTTTTGGTGCAGTGATTAGATAAGGAAATGGAACTGGCTGGGTGATTGGAGGAGTGCATGGGTAGTGTGAGAAGTTGGCCTGGTATATGCTGTCCACTAATTATAGTGGGCACCTTGCACCAGTCCAAACAACCCCTTATTGGAGATAGGTTAAAGACAACCTTTATTGAAAGCTATCCTAGTGGTAGATATGGAGAGCAGCCTTCAGGCTAAGTCTTGAAGGAATGTAAAGCAGCTTGTTTTACCAGTCTATAATCTCTTGAGTGACCAAATGAAAGAGGACCACACCAGGTATATATTCAAAATATATGTATTTAGTCTTAAACACACCCCTCTAGTCTCTTTATGAGGCTAGAGTTCGAAGTACATAAGTTACAAGTCAGTTTATCAACAGTAATAGCACAAATACACGTTTGAGCCCTAGGGGCGTACCAAACCATATACCAATAAAGTGGTATAAGTACCACGACTGAGCTAGACACAAGGCCTAGAGCCTGTAGAAGTGCTTGGCCCTCAAGGAACCACCCAAGGTAGTGACACAGGGGACCCACGGGGGACGCGTGCAGTGTGAGAACACAGCCGCGAGCCGCCGTTGACTTCTATGGGGAATGTCGCGGTTGGAGTTTTAGAGAAAAAGGACACTTAGAGGAGGACTTGGAGCAAACCCTTTCAGAACTAGGTCGTTCTAGAGTCTATACCCACGGGAGCACCGGAGTACTCGAGTTACCTCACCCAGGGAAGACGGGTGCATAGGTGTCTTTCGGGGTCGGGTTTCGTCGTCGTTTTCAATGGCGATCTGCTGCAAAGTGCTGCTGGCGACCAAGTCGAAAGTGTTTGGGTGGATCCAAAGGTGGATCGAAGATCTGAAGAACCTGAAAGCAGAGGGGACAGATTCTGGGTCACTAGCCAGTGACCAGGAAGGCGATGAGCTGATGCCCACCGATGTTGGGTGCTTCAGGTAGGTTGACGGTCGTCTTGACTCTTCAGCCACGAGGTCCAGGAGGTGTCGACGATGACCAGGAGCTGGATTCGAGCTGTGCCATGACGTTTGTCGATTGCAGGGGTGTCGGGGACCGGATTGGACCCAACAAGCCTTGGCAATGGCAAGTCTCGTGGAAATAGAAAAAGGATGGTGGTACAGAACAGCAAAGTCTGAGGGACTCACCCAGCGAGGGTCAGTCAGGGCACGTCCGGAGAAACCAGAGAAGCCCAATCAGAAGAAGAGTTGCCTTCGGGAGGGCCCACTAGCCAACGGACTAACGACCGCAAAGGAGCCTCAAGTGGACGCACTTGGAGCTGGCTCACAGGACACTCGTGAAGTGGAGGCCAGTGATCTTCGGTGCAGTCGGTGCTGGAGGCGGGGGCTACTCGTAGCCTAAAGCACAACTTTGTGGGAGCACAGGAAGAGGATGCACTTGCAAAAGTTCTTGGTGTCTAGGGGTCACGGTTCCACATTACCCACGACAGCTACGGGCCTTAGCTTCGCTGGGGACTCAGGGCAGCCTCAGGGAAGTCTGGAAATTCAACTCTGGTGATGCAAAGACTTCGGCGTCCGTTGGGAGCTTCAGCGATGCAGACCGGACAATTGCTTCTTAGGTGCCTGCCAAGCAGGGGAGTCACTCCTTGACCCCAAGGGAGATTCTTCAGTCCTCTAATCTTCAGGTAGAGCGTCGAAGGTCCAGGATTCAGTATCAGAGTTTCGTCCAGGGGTAATCTAAAGTCCTAAGGACTGGGGTCCCATACTTATACTAAGTTAGGGGGTTGGACATACTCTGGGGACCCACCTATGGGAGGGTCAGGGAAGAGGGGTGGTTACACCCATTCCCTTTGTCCAGTTTCGTGCCAGAGCAGGGGCAGGTAGCCCCTGTAACCGGTTTGAACTGGCATATGCACAGGGACACCAAATGTGCCCCCAGTGCAGGACTTCAAAGCACCAGAGGGTGCTCCCGCCCAGCCCCAATACACTAGGAAACCTATTGTCCAGGCCTCCCCTGCCAGAGTTTCAGTCAGCAGCAGGAGGCCAGACCCGTGTCTGTGGCAGCGGCATCCATTTTGTGATGCCAGGGCTCTGGAAAGAAGTTACCAGGTAGCCCGGTGTGTACATGTCTCTCCCTCTAGAAGGGTGGAATGCTACCCCCGCCACCAGGACTGGCGGGGGGGGTAGTATTCCAAGATGTTTGACACCAAACACGACATGTTTTGGTGCAGCCAGTCCAAAGTTTTTATTTTATTTTTATTTTGAGAGTTTTAAATAGCGCTGGCTAGACCCGGAGGTATCAGAGCGCTTTACATTGGGTTACACAATGTTACAGGACATGATAAACAAATTACACTTTACATCAAAAAATAAGCAACATATTGAAAGAGGAAGGAAAGGTGAGACAGATAGAGCGGAGGGGGGGAGGAGGGAAATGTGAAGGGGGAGGATGGGTGAAAAGATGGCAGGAGAGACGAGAGGAAGTCTGCCCAAAGACCGACTGGGTAGGTGACGACCGAGGAGGGAATCCACAGCCCGTCTCCCCTATAGCTAAACAAGGTAGCTCCATCGGGAATCAGTCAAAATAGCTAGGTCTCAGCTGACGAGGGAAGGTTCACAAAAGAAAGTCAAGTGGATAAGGCAGGGTGGGGTCTATGAGCAAGGACGGGTGAGGGCAAGGGTCAGTAGCTAGAAAGAGGAGAAAGAGTAGAGCGGAGAGGGGTAGGGGGTAGGGTGAAGGGGGAGGAGGGAAATAAAGGTCCAGAGAGACGCAGGAAAGTTTGCCCAAGGACCGGCTGGGTAGGTCTTTGGGGGGGAAGTGTGAAGGGAGAGGATGAGGGAAAAGACGGTAGGAGAGATGAAAGGAAGTCTGCCCAAAGACCGACTGGGTAGGTGACGTCTGAGGAGGGAATCCACAGCCCGTCTCCCCTATAGCTAAACAAGGTAGCTCCATCGGGCCTTAGTCAAATAGCTAGGTCTCAAATGACGAGGGAAAGTTCACAGAAGAAAGTCCAGTGGATAAACAGGGTGGGAGCTATGAGCAAGGATGTGTGGGGGCAAAGGTCAATAGCTGGAAAGAGGAGAAGAGTAGAGCTGAGAGGGTTAGGGGTGGGCTGAAGGGGGAGGAGGGAGATAAGGTCAGGAGAGACGCAGGAGAGTTTGCCCAAAGACCGGCTGGGTAGGTGATGGTCAAGGAGGAAATCCATAACCCATCTCCCCTTTAGCTCGCGAGGTAGCTCCACCGGGCATCAGTCAAATGGCTAGGTCTCCGCTGTTGAGGGAAAGTTCTCAGAGTAAAAGTCCTGGTGGGTGAGCAGGAACAGGGTCTGGTGGGGGCTGAACAAGATCAGGTTGATGACAAAAGATTTTAGACCAGGAGAGATAGAGCATCGAGGAGGGTCCCACTGAGGCAGTCATCTTGAGGTCAGGCAAGGGGGATGAGTCCTTGAAGTTCGGATTCAGTCGGTCCCCATTATTCTCTATAACCCAGGAGGAAGGTGGGTGAAAGGTAAGCAGTGGATCGGCAAGGGGACAGAGCCAGGGTCCGCATGTCTTCAGAGGGGGAGCGTGATGTCTCGGGTCAGGCGGGGTCCCCCGAGTATCCCGCCGATGTCCCAGTCCCTCAGGCAGCCTTGTGTGGTGGCCATGTTGAGGTCAGGCACCCAAATGCACAGATATGCCTCCGACGATGCCCCCAGATGTCTCCATCAACCAGGGTGAGCTATTCAGTAAGCTGCTATTTGCCCCTGCAGATTCCGCTAGCCCCGCTGGTACCTGCTTTGAAGGAGCTCGTTCGTGGCACGGATGGCCGCCATGTTGGAGTCAGGTGTCGGTCTCCGCGAGTGTCCCCTTAGCATCTCACTGTACCGGAGGGTAACCTCCACTCCACCTGCAGGGCTTCAGCTGCTCGTTTGGTAGTCGGCCTTAGGGCGGACAAAGCGATACCAAAGGTGGCAGGGTATGCCCAGACGTGGGTCCCTTGCTCACTCTGCCACTGGATTCAAGCTAGCCTGGCTGATGACGGCTGATTAGCCAGAAACCGGTCCCAGGATGCTTGTTTCCGTTCCATGGAAGACATGGCTTGGCAGTTCGTGCTGGACTGTTCCCATGAGGCACAGGTTCAGACTGATTTGCATATGGCCATGTCTGAACTGGGGTGGTGGAGTGAGCTAAAGAATGATGATGGATTAAACCCAGATCAGTTGACTGGGGGTGAGTGTTTGAATTGCTCAAGCGCTCCGTCCATCATCCCTTTTGGTATCGCTTTGTTCGCCCTAAGTTGGCAGGGTATGCCCAGACGTGGGTCCCTTGCTCACTCTGCCACTGGATTCAAGCTAGCCTCGCTGATGACGGCTGATTAGCCAGAAACCGGTCCCAGGATGCTTGTTTCCGTTCCAGGGAAGACATGGCTTGGCAGTTCGGTGCTGGACTGTTCCCATGAGGCACAGGGTCAGACTGATTTGCATATGGCCATGTCTGAACTGGGGTGGTGGAGTGAGCTAAAGAATGATGATGGATTAAACCCAAATCAGTTGACTGGAGGTGAGTGTTTGATTTGCTCAAGCGCTCCGTCCATAATCCCTTTTGGTATCGCTTTGTTCGCCCTAAGTTGGCAGGGTATGCCCAGACGTGGGTCCCTTGCTCACTCTGCCACTGGATTCAAGCTAGCCTGGCTGATGGCGGCTGATTAGCCAGAAACCGGTCCCAGGATGCTTGTTTCCGTTCCAGGAAAGACATGGCTTGGCAGTTCGGGCTGGACTGTTCCCATGAGGCACAGGGTCAGACTGATTTGCATATGGCCATGTCTGAACTGGGGTGGTGGAGTGAGCTAAAGAATGATGATGGATTAAACCCAGATCAGTTGACTGGGGGTGAGTGTTTGATTTGCTCAAGCGCTCCGTCCATCATCCCTTTTGGTATCTGTCATTGCAAACAGCAGTGTCCTGGGGGTGGGCACCCCGGGACACTGCAGGAGCCGGCCCTGGGGGTGGCGGTCCCCAGGGCAATCAAGGGCTCCAGGAGGGGGGCCGCGTGGCCCCCCTCCCTTCAATTAGAAAGCCCCGGGTAGGTGGTGGTCCCAGGGGCTCTGGGATCCATAACAGACCCCTACATTTGCATTTTAGTGCCCCGGGGAGGTGGCGGTCCCCGGGGGCGTGTGGGGTGGCTCGAGCCCCCCACACAGGTTTTTTTTTTTTTTTTTTAAAAGCCCCGGGGGGTGGTGTTCCCCGGGGCAGCGGGGGGGCCGTGAGCCCCCACAAATATTTAAGAGAAGCCCCAGGGGGTGGCGGTCCCTGGGGTTTGGGGGGGCCTTGGAGGCCCCCACACATTAAAAAGCAAGCCCCGGGAGGGTGGCGGTTCCCGGGGCTGCGGGAGGGCTGCGTGCCCTCCTGCATATCATAATTTACATAGCCCCGGGGAGGTGGTGTTCCCCGGGGCTGCAGGGGCCCCTGCTACATAAATAAATGCCCCCAGGACTTGGCCCATCCGGGGGCTTTGAAAACGAAACGCGGGAGACCGCGCTTCGTTTTTTAAAGAATTTCTGACGGATTCGCGCACCGGCGCAACCCCGCCCGAAAATTTTAAAAAACAAAATGTTTTTTTGGGCCTGGGGGTCCCTATGGGACCCCCTGAGCAGGCCTGGGGGGTCAGGGTGTTTTTACCCTGCCCCCTTTTCGTGTTTTTCTATCTTTTTCCTCACCTTTTCTTTCTCCCTCGGTCCGAGCACAAGATGGCTGCCAACACTTCCTGGTTTGAAGTGTTGGCAGCCTATTAGAGCCAAGCTAGTGCTCGGGGTTAGGTTCCGCCCAGATATCAAAACTTTTTATTTTTTTAATTTCTCAGGAACTACTGAATGGATTTACACCATTTAACAAAAAGGATTCTTTCTGAACCAAGGGCTACCTTTTTGTCAAATTTGTTGTAATTCCATTCAGCAGTTCGGGCTGTAGCTTTGTCTAAAATTTCCTATGGAAAATAACATGGGGAAAACACGTTTTGGGACCCCCTTTTTTCTCGGCCCCCGCTTGGCAAAGCACCCCGAAACTTTCTAGACAGGAGCTGACCGGAGCGCCCCACTAGTTTTGAAAATTTTGCGACGATTCGTCAACCGGCGCCAAAGTTATTGGGAAAACAAAAAAATGCTTTTCCTATGGAAACTATGTCCTAACTATAACTACCTACTGGCGACTGCCAGTAGGTAATATATATATATATATATATATATATATATATATATATATATATATATATTCACCAAACTCCCCCGAAGAAGGAACAGGATCGCACAACGCCGTTTCAAACAAATTATTTTACTTGATTATTCAGCTCATTATCTGGTGCAAGCTACAGATCACAGATCAACGCGTTTCGGTCTTGGCACAAGACCTTGTTCACGATCATGCTTTGCGGCCAACCCTCATTGTTCAAATACCTTTTCCATGACATGTCATTTCCTGTTAGGTTACTCAGGTGACTCAAAGCATTATGGGATTTGTAGTTCAGAAAAATGATGTGACTGTATAATAACACTTGTGTGCTTAATTCGTGCAAATACTATGTACATGTGACAAATGGTGATTAAAAACAAATCCTAAGTATCAAAAAACATTTTTAGTGTATAGAGGTGCAACCTTCATTCAATATTTATCTTCACACAAAGTACTTGGAGATATAATGTTCGCATACATCTCCCAATGTTTTAGCTAAGTTACTCCAAATACAATTCCCTCCAGTGGGATGACATTAATGTATTCTTGTGTTTACCCTGTGTTATCTACAATATTTTGTTTCATATATTTGGTTGCACCTGTTAACATTCATTACAAGAAGTCAAGAAAGGTAAAAAAATATATTCTGTGTCCTGATATATACATCTTCTTTTTGCATATTTTCAGAGATGACTGTACAGTTCCTCACTTTGATTAAGGCCATTAGGTGTCAGTGTCCTGAGATTAATAATGTGACGCGATTCTTTCTGGCGTAGAATTTTTTCTCTATTTCCACCTCTGTCATTCAGTGGAACTGTTTCTATGCCATACTAGTTTTGAAAATTTTGCGACGATTCGTCAACCGGCGCCAAAGTTATTGGGAAAACAAAAAAATGCTTTTCCTATGGAAACTATGTCCTAACTATAACTACCTACTGGCGACTGCCAGTAGGTAATATATATATATATATATATATATATATATATATATATATATATAAAATTCACTCACGTGTTTAAACAGAAGAGCACGCACACGAAGACTGTAAGTATTCAAAGTACTTTAATGCGTTGGGCCCTCCACGACCCATCAAGTTAAAAGATTATTCAGAGATACGTTTCAGCTGTCGTGCAGCCTTTCTCAATCTGAATACACCCTAGTAAAGAGGTGCCTTTTAAAACCTCACTGATTGGTAAACATAAAGGAAATACTAAACGTAGGCAGGATCCGATATGCAGTACATATATACAATTGACAATGTGGCGTGAAAAACATTGTAATTGCCCAAACATATTTCATGACATGAAGCATTTCATATTCATATAAGGCAGCTCATTAATAATACTATTTTAAACATCAACAATTAATTTAGATAGATTATAGCACTTCTGCTGCAACCAACAAATAGTCTCTGACAAAGTGTTGAATCAACGTTAGAAATGTTTTTTTACGAAATGAATTCCTTTCAATGTAGCACTATTGTGCAATTGTTTTGTACAGCTTCACTGCCAAAACGGCAATCACGGCTAAAATGTAACCTTTTACATTTTTGTTTATACCATCTGCGCAAATAAAAATACATCAACCCTTTGTGCCATACACCAAACTTGGCTAATATATATTACTGACCGAACAACAGGATACCAAGACAAGTACAACGTCTTTAATTAACACACTCCAGCCTAGTGCTGCTTGTGTTGGAAATGTCACCTTGAAATTCGGAGGCCCGTTTCCGGTGTAATTAACGATGAAATTCCAAAGTGGCACAATGGGTAAAAACTAGTAGGTCGGGGACGGCCTTTCCATGAAAGCAGTTGGGGCCCACAGTACATACCCACTCACTGATTCCTAGGTCTACATACACATCCACAAACTCACCCATACAGTCATTCATACATGCAGTCACTCATCAATACCGCCAATATCATATACACTCATACACCTATACAGTCACACACCACCACTCACCTATAGAGTTACAAACACAGCTACTCAGTCGTGGGTTGGGGGGTGTGACTCTGTGCATATCAATACCGCGTGATGAGTGGGTGATTCACTGGGTGTATGGGTTCAAGAGTGCATCTGTGAAGGGCTGTATGGGTGGGTGAGTGTGTGTATGGGTGTGTTGGTGAGTGAATGGATGCCTCAGTGGTACATGTGTGAGTAACTGCATATGTGAAAGGCAGTAAAAGTGAGTGTTGGAGTATATAAATGACTATATGTGAGAGTGAGTGACTGTGAGAGTGGCTGTATGGATGAGTGTGTGCTTGTATAAGTTATTGTATAAGAGTGTAAGTATGTGTTAGTATATGTTTGAATAAGTGAGGTAGAGTGTGTATAACTGTATAGGTGAGTAAATGGGAGTGTGATTGATTCTTTGCATGACTGACTAGGTGTATGAGTAACTCTATGGATGAGTGGTGGTATGTGAGTGTCTGTATAGATATGTGAGTGCATATGATAGTGCCGTATTGATGGTTGGCTGCATGTATGAGTGACTGCATGGGTGAATGAGTGGATGTGTGTGTAGACCTAGGAATTAGTGAGTGGGTATGTACTAACTGGTATTGGTGTGTCTATGGTTTCGAAAATGGTAGTCTGTATTTTAGAGTGGGTGTATCAAAGGTTATATTAGGGTATGAGGAGGTGCATCAGAATATCACATGGATGATGTCATCAGTGATGTCATTTGAGATGCCATCAGTGATGTCATCAGTGATGTCACTGACCATGTCATGAATGATGTAATATGTGGTGTAATCAGCAGTGCATTGCGGGGGCGCGAGTTATAGTTAGCTGAACTAACTATAACGGCCGAATTTCTCTGGTTTTGTACGAGTGAAATGTCCAACTAACTATAACGTCCCTGAAACCTGTGGTTTTTCAGTGAATTTTGAAGGTTTTTTAAATGCTAATTTCTAACTATAACGTCCCTGAAACCTGTGGTTTTTAAGTGAATTTCAAAGGTATTTTAAATGCAAATTTCTAACTAAGCCTACAAAGGTAGGACATGTGCAGAAAGAGGAAGAAAGGTGCAGAAAGAAGCAAGAGAAATGCAGAAAGAGGCAACAGAAGTCCAGAACGATGAAGAAAGGTGCAGAAAGAAGCAAGAGATGTGCACAAAGAACCGACGGAGGAGCAGAAAGAGGCCTTGTTGCAAAGTCATCCTGTGCCCCCAACTTTTTGCTGAAGGGTACTGGTGGTAACTGACTCTGACTAACCAGGCCTGGAGCCAGTGCTATGCTGAAAGACACTTAGAATACAGTGAAAACACCTACATACACTAGGGTACACTATGGGTTGGGGTACCCCTGTGATTGGCATGACCTCCCCTGTATGGCCCTATTACATAAAAGGGCAGGGGGATTAAAACTACCTCTAACTAAGAGGTGCAGAAGGGGGAAAGAGAAGTGCAGAAAGAAGCAACACAGGTGCTGAAAGAGGCAAGAGAGGTGCAGAAAAAAGCAAGTGAAGTGCAGTAAGAGGCAAGTGAGGTGCAGAAAGAAGCAACAGAGGTGTAAAAAGAGGCAAAAGGGGTGCAGAAAGGTGTAGGTGAGGTGCACAAAGAGGCAAGATAGCTACAGAAAGAGACAGGAGGGGTGCAGAAAGAAGCAAATGATGTGCAGAAAGAGGCAACAGACGTGCAGAAAGAGGGAAGAGAGGTACAGAAAAAGGCAAGAAAAGTGCAGAAAGAGGCAAAAGAGGTACATAAAGAGACAACAGGGGTGCAAAAAGAAGCAAGACAGGTGCAAAAAGAAGCATGGAAAGTGCAGAATGAAGCAACAGGGGTACAGAAAGAGGCAAGAGAAGTGCAGAAACAGGCAAGAGAAGTGCACAAAGAGGCAAGAGAATTGTTGAAAGAAGCAACCGAGGTGTAGAAAGAAGCAAGAAAAGTGCAGAAAGAGGCAAGTAAGGTGCAGATAGAAGCAAGAGCAGTGCAGAAAGAACCAACAGAGATGCAGAAAGAGGGAAGAGGGGTGGAGAGAGAGGCAAGAGGGGTGCAGAAAAAGGTAGGATGGGTGCACAAAGAGGCAAGAGAGGTACAGAAAGAGGCAGGAGGGGTGCAGAAAGAAGCAAGACAGGTGCAGAAAGAAGCATGGAAAGTGCAGAATGAAGCAACAGGGGTGCAGAAAGAGGCAAGAGAAGTGCAGAAACAGGCAAGAGAAGTGCAGAAAAAGGCAAGAAAAGTGCAGAAAGAGGCAAAAGAGGTACATAAAGAGACAACAGGGGTGCAGAAAGAAGCAAGACAGGTGCAGAAAGAAGCATGGAAAGTCCAGAATGAAGCAACAGGGGTGCAGAAAGAGGGAAGAGGGGTGGAGAGAGAGGCAAGAGGGGTGCAGAAAAAGGTAGGATGGGTGCACAAAGAGGCAAGAGAGGTACAGAAAGAGGCAGGAGGGGTGCAGAAAGCAAGACAGGTGCAGAAAGAAGCATGGAAAGTACAGAATGAAGCAACAGGGGTGCAGAAAGAGGCAAGAGAAGTGCAGAAACAGGCAAGAGAAATGCAGAAAAAGGCAAGAAAAGTGCAGAAAGAGGCAAAAGAGGTACATAAAGAGACACCAGGGGTGCAGAAAGAAGCAAGACAGGTGCAGAAAGAAGCATGGAAAGTCCAGAATGAAGCAACAGGGGTGCAGAAAGAGGCAAGAGAAGTGTAGAAAGGAGCAAGTGAGGTGCAGAAAGAGCCAACAGTGGTGAAAAAGAGGCAATAGAGGTGCAGAAACTGGCAAGAGAAGTGCACAAAGAGGCAAGAGAATTGCTGAAAGAAGCAACAGAGGTGTAGAAAGAAGCAAGACTAGTGCAGAAAGAGGCAAGTGAGATGCAAAAACAGGCAGGAAAGGTACAGAAAGAGACAACAGGGGTTCAGAAAGAAGCAAATGAGGTGCAGAAAGAGGCAGCATACGTGCAGAAAGAGTGAAAAGAGGTACAGAAAAAGGCAAGAAAAGTGCAGAAAGAGGTACATAAAGAGACAACAGGGGTGCAGAAAGAAGCGAGACAGGTGCAGAAAGAAGCATGGAAAGTGCAGAATGAAGCAAAAGGGGTGCAGAAAGAGGCAAGAGAAGTGCAGAAACAGGCAAGAGAAGTGCACAAAGAGGCAAGAAAGAGAATTGCTGAAAGAAGCAACCGAGGTGTAGAAAGAAGTAAGAAAAGTGCAGAAAGAAGCAAGTGAGATGCAAAAACAGGTGGAAAGGTACAGAAAGAGGGAAGACGAGTACAGAAAGAGACAACAGGGGTGTAGAAAGAAGCAAATGAGGTGCAGAAAGTGGCAACATACTTGCAGAAAGAGGGAGGAGAGGTGCAGAAAAAGGCAAGAAATGTGCAGAAAGAGGCAAAAGAGGTACATAAAGAGACAACAGGGGTGCAGAAAGAAGCAAGACAGGTGCATAAAGAAGCATGGAAAGTGCAGAATGAAGCAACAGGGGTTCAGAATGCGGCAAGAGAAGTGTAGAAAGGAGTAAGTGAGGTGCAGAAATAGCCAACAGAGGTGCAAAAAGAGGCAAGAGAGGTGCAGAAACAGGCAAGAGAAGTGCACAAAGAGGCAAGAGAATTGCTGAAAGAAGCAACAGAGGTGAAGAAAGAAGCAAGAAAAGTGCAGAAAGAGGCAAGTGAGATGCAAAAACAGGCAGGAAAGCTACAGAAAGAGGGCAGACAAGTGCAGAAAGAGACAACAGGGGTGCAGAAGGAAGCAAATGAGGTGCAGAAAGAGGCAACAGATGTGCAGAAAGAGGGAAGAGAGGTGCAGAAAAAGGCAAGAAAAGTGCAAAAAGAGGCAAAAAAGGTACATAAAGAGACAACAGGGGTGCAGAAAGAAGCAAGACAGGTGCAGAAAGAAGCATGGAAAGTGCAGAATGAAGCAACAGGGGTGCAGATAGAGGCAAGAGAAGTATAGGAAGGAGCAAGTGAGGTACAGAAATAGCCAACAGAGGTGCAAAAAGAGGCAAGAGAGGTGCAGAAACAGGCAAGAGAAGTGCACAAAGAGGCAAGAGAATTGCTGAAAGAAGCAACAGAGGTGAAGAAAGAAGCAAGAAAAGTGTAGAAAGAGGCAAGTGAGATGCAAAAACAGGCAGGAAAGGTACAGAAAGAGGGAAGACGAGTGCAGAAAGAGACAACAGGGGTGCAGAAAGAAGCAAATGAGGCGCAGAAAGAGGCAACATACGTGCAGAAAGAGGGAAAAAGCGGTGCAGAAAAAAGCAAGAAAAGTGCAGGAAGGGGCAAAAGAGGTACATAAAGAGACAACAGGGGTGCACAAAGAAGCAAGACAGGTGCAGAAAGAAGCATGGAAAGTGCAGAATGTAGCAACAGGGGTGCAGAACGAGGCAAGAGAAGTGTAGAAAGGAGCAAGTGAGGTGCAGAAAGAGCCAACAGAGGTGCAAAAAGAGGGAAGAGAGGTGCAGAAATAGGCAAGAGAAGTGCAGAAAGAGGCAAGAGAGGTACATAAAGAGAAAACAGGGGTTCAGAAAAAATCAAGACAGGTGCAGAAAGAAGCATGGAAAGTACAGAATGAAGCAACATGGGTGCAGAAAGAGACAAGAGAAGTGCAGAAAGAAGCAACAGAGGTGCAGAAAGAGCCAACAGAGGTGCAAAAAGAGGCAAGAGAAGTGCAGAAAGGAGCAAGTGAGGTGCAGAAAGATCCAACAGAGGTGCAAAAAGAGGCAAGAGAGGTGCAGAAACAGGCAAGAGAAGTGCACAAAGAGGCAAGAGAATTTCTGAAAGAAGCAACAGAGGTGTAGAAAGAAGCAAGAAAAGTGCAGAAAGAGGCAAGTGAGATACAAAAACAGGCAGGAAAGGTACAGAAAGAGGGAAGACGAGTGCAGAAAGAGACAACAGTGGTGCAGGAAGAATCAAATGAGGTGCAGAAAGAGGCAACAGACGTGCAGAAAGAGGGAAGAGATTTGCAGAATGAGGTCAAGAGAAGTGCAGAAAAAGAAAGAAATGTGCAGAAAGAAGCAACAGAAATGCAGAAAGAGGCAAGAGAGGCGCAGAGGGAAGCAAGAGTGGCTTGCACACCATTAGTACCAATTTAACACCCACATTTAGCAATAAGTAACAGGTGACCATTCTAGGTGTGCAAAGGGCCTTCCACCACGCTGTAACACTTGTGGCTGCATTTTTGGTAATGTTTGACCCGTTTCAGCTAGAAACAAGGCTTTTTTTGTTCAAATCTGCAGATTAGGGTGCAGATGATGAATTATGTGGCTAATGTTATGTTATGTTATGCGGTTTTATATAGCGTACAGCTGCCCCAGCAAAGGGGCGTCCCAGCGCTGAACAAAAAACAGCAGGTCAGAAAACAACACACAACAGTCTATGATGGAAAAAGATACGTTTTAATGGCCCTGCGAAATGCCATATAGTTTTCCATGCTACGAATGACGGTGGGGAGCGCGTTCCAAAGTCTGGCCGCCAATACACCAAAAGAACGTCCACCCGCACGCACCCTCCTCACCCGTGGGACCACCGCCAGATGCTGGCCCATAGACCGAAGTTGGCGGGAGGGGATGTAAGGTGTAAGCAGATTAGCCAAAATGTCTGGGGAGGAAGAATTCAAAATTTTAAAAGACATGCACAGAGTCTTGAACTCGATGCGCTTTGCTACAGGCAACCAATGTAGCTGACGGATAGCATTGGAAGTAGGGCATGTCCTGGGCAGACCTAACAAGGCTCTGGCGGCAGCATTCTGAACCCTTTGCAGTCTTGTGATCTCCACTTTATTAACTCCCAGGTAGAGTGAGTTGGCGTAGTCCAGTCTTGACAAAATAGATGCTTGGACAATTACCTGCCTCATGGCCGGGTCAAAAAACCTCAGCACTGGTTTGAGTCCCCGTAAGATGCCAAAACAGGTTCCTGCTACTTTCTTTGTTTGAGTCTGAAAGCTAAGGGTGGCATCTACCCACACACCCAGATTTTTTACCACCTGTTTGGGAGCAGGTGCATCGCCCAGCTTGGCAGGCCACCAATGCTCGCTCCACAACTCAGTGTTTCTCCCGACCAGCAGGACCTCGGACTTGTTGGCATTTAACTGAAGACAGTTGGCAGTCATCCACTCATATATAAACTCTAGATCCCTCTGGAACTTGCATGAGCCCTGTCCTGAGTCTTCAGAGAGAGCAACTACCAACTGCGTGTCGTCCGCGTAAGACACTGCTGTGCAAATGTCGGTGCAGCCAAACAGTCACATAATTCCAGTGGCCCTGCTCATACCTCTGACTAGGTCCACAAGTGCTCCTCAGTGATTCCATCTTTTTTTGTCTCACTGAGTTCATAGTTGAGCTTCTATGGAAATGAGGAAGACTAAACCTGAGGTTACCACTCCACAACACAGACAACCATACCACATAATTACTCTCCATAACAGTCCATAACAGTCACAATTTTAAACTTGAATTGATGTGTTAAACGCTTACTGTATTTTTAACTTTTATGGTGCCCTCGGTCCGCCGCGGTTTTCCGTTTGAGCGGAAGGGCTTCCAGACACTCCTCCCCACCTCAGGTGTTTCGGTGGGAGGAGCATAGCGCACTGATCTCCTTCCGGCCAGCAATATATTCCACATGCTGAGTCGGACGCGCAGAGGGTGAGTGCTGAAGGGTCTGCCTTTAACACTCGTTTTTCTTACTGCATTGTAAACATTTTTAAAAGAAAACTTGCTGCTAATCAGGAATTTCTAATCTAAAAATACGCTGCTGCTACAATTCATTCTTTGCTCTTTTGCACTGTGAACGGGTCTTTCACTTGGGGTCTTTTTATGGAAACAGTCACAATTTTAAACTTGAATTGATGTGTTAAACGCTTACTGTATTTTTAACTTTTCTTGTGCCCTCGGTCCGCCGCGGTTTTCCGTTTGAGCGGAAGGGCTTCCAGACACTCCTCCACACCTCAGGTGTTTCATAGCGTGCTGATCTCCTTCCGGCCAGCAATATATTCCACATGCTGAGCCGGACACGCAGCGGGCGCGCGCAGCGGGCGCGCCTAAAGCTAGCCCGTCTGCGCCCGTCCGCGTCCCGAACGCGGCCAGGGCCAGAAATGCTGCCGATCATGAACAATATTTCTGCTATTCTGGTGAGGAATTAAGGGCATTTAATATGCCAGCTAGTGACTGCCATCATCATCTCCAGCTAGATAAAATAACAGGCTCAGTCACCTGTACAAATTGTCACTATGAACTTAGTTTTCAAGCCAGTACTATCCCTACTTTTGGTCATGCCCACAAAATGAATCCAAATCCGGATCTTAGACCCTTTTGTTGCGGATTGGTGAATGTTAGGTCATTAGGAAAACATGCCCTACACATTCATGATCTAGTTCAAAATCTTAACCTAGACGGCCTCTTTTTTACGGAAACATAGTTAAAAGACTGGTCTAACCCTGATATTGTTCAGTCTCTCCCCCCAGGTTATACTATGTCCAGAAGAGACAGACCTGTACGGAGGGGGGGAGGGCTAGCAATCATTCATAAAGACTCCCTAAAATGCTCAACATTCGATATTTCGGAGATTAAGGGAGCTGAAAGTCTGGGTTTTTGCCTCCAATTATCTAGCTCAGTGGTTTTTGCAGGAGCCCTGATCTACCGGCCCCCAGGGGCAAGTTCTGACTTTGTAGACACCCTTGCTGAAAGTCTTAGTGCCCTGATTGTCAGATACTCTAACTTTACCATATTAGGGGATTTTAACCTTTACTTAGAAACAGATAACTCCCCAATCTCCCAAAAATTTTGGGAAACCATAGAAACGCTAGGACTAAAGCAGTTGATAACTGACCCTACACATGAGGCTGGACATACCTTAGATGGAATTTGTACAAACTTTACCAAACTTACAGTGGATACCCCAACCACTTTAACATGGTCTGATCATAAGTATATCCCTTTCAGGATTGCAGACAGTACTTTATATGCAGCCAAACAAAATCCTGATCAACTCGGCAAAATTATTAATAGGAAATGGAACAAAATGTTAACAAATCCTAACTTGCATATGTTGGCAGAATTAAGTAAACCCACACTAACAGGAGATCCGGCTATTGACACAAGCATCTTCAATGACTGGCTGACCGTGTTAGCCAACAAAATGGCCCCGGTGGCCACACTTAGTAGAGCCTCCCGGGGGAAAACCTCTGACCCTTGGTTTACCCCTCAGCTCAAAGAGCTACAAGGCAAATGCAGGAAACTTGAGCGTAAATGGAGGATGCAATATAACAACAATGATCTCACTATCTTCAGAACAGCACTGAAAGAATATCATAGGTTGATCAAACACGAAAAGAAAGTTTACTACACCAACCTCATTAAGCAGGCAGCGTTCGATCAAAAAATGATTTTCAAAATTGTTCAATCGTTCACCCACCCTAAGATATTCAATCAGGAAATTCCCCCATCACAACAACTGTGTGATCAGATTGCAGACTATTTCGATGACAAGGTCAGTGACCTCAAAAAGGATTTTTCAATAGATACACCACCTACTGAAGGGCCAAATCAGAATTCAGAAAATAGACCGCTGCTGAATCATTTTAATGAGATCACCCTTGAACAGTCCAGACAGGCTATCTTGACATGTAAATCAGGCTCTCCAGGCGATTCTTGCCCCCAAAAAATTCTACATTCTCTGATTGATACTGTTAACCCCATTATTAATCAGATTATGAACTCTTCACTTAGACAGGCAGTAGTACCAGACAGCTGGAAAGTCGCATCGGTTAAACCTCTTCAAAAGAAACATCTTGCGGATCCAACCACTTTGACCAATCTCAGACCTATTTCTTTACTGCCCTGCTTAAGCAAGATAACAGAGAAACTTGTAAATAAGCAACTAAATGACTTTCTCCTATTAAACAATGTGTTACACCCCAGGCAATCAGGTTTCAGGGCTGGGTATTCAACAGAATCAGCGCTCCTACATACTGCGGAGACGCTAAAATTCGCTTTGGATCAAGGAAAGATGGCAGTGCTGATTCTGTTGGACCTATCAGCCGCATTCGATACTGTTTCCCATGTTGCTCTGGGTAAGCGGTTAAGAAGTGCAGGGATTTCACAGAAGGCACTGGCTTGGTTGACATCATTCCTGGGAAACAGAAGACAATCAGTAACACTCGGCAACTTTACTTCAACTGAGAAGCAGCTGTGCTCAGGTGTGCCTCAGGGCTCAATTTTGAGCCCCACACTTTTTAACATATATATGGTGCCCCTGCTAGATCTAATATCATCTTTTGATATTGAGACTGTGTCTTACGCTGATGATACACAGCTCATCCTTACCCTGGATAAAGAAACCACAGCAGCTGAAGAAAATTTCCAACAATGTCTCTCGGCTGTCTTCGAATGGATGAAGACCAACCACCTTAAATGTAACAGCCAAAAGACGGAGATTCTGCTGCTGGGAAAATGTAATATCTTTTCACCCAAAATGTGGTGGCCAACCGACGCAGCCCCACCCCCAATACTGTGGACACTGCAAAAAATCTAGGAGTACGATTTGATACCTCTCTCTCTTTTAATCAGCAGGCCCTGTCGGTAGCAGGAACTTGTTTTCATTGGATAAAAACTCTGAAAAAATTCTTTGACCTCCTGCCAGCCATAGCTCGCAAGTCCGTGGCAGTGGCGATGATCTTATCACGACTAGATTATTGTAACAGTCTCTATGCAGGTATAAAAAAGAGTACTCTAAAAAAGCTGCAGACTGTACAAAACGCAGCGGCCCGAATGGTACTGAATTTACCTAAGGGGTCCTCTGCCTCCGAGGCTCTTCAAATCCTCCACTGGCTACCCATACATAAGAGAATTCTCTTTAAAATCCTTGTGATAACCTTCAGAGCTGTAAAACAAAGTGGTCCTAAATACCTTAGGACCACATTAAAAGCCTATGTACCTACTCGTAACTTGAGATCCTCTAAGGAAAATCTACTAGCACCCCCCCATTTTCGTCTGAAGTCCAGAGGAGGAAAATCTATGGCTGTACTAGGGACAAAAGCCTGGAATTATTTACCTACCCAATTGAGACTTATTCAGACGGAGTCCATCTTTAAGAAAAAATTGAAAACTTGGATCTTCACAGTTCCAGACAGTCTGGCCCTATCTTTCATCTGACTACAGCGACATTAGAGACCACACTCCCTTGACACCCACTCTCAGCGCCAAGATGCTCCATTGGAGTGATAGCCAGCGCTTTATAAATGACATCATTCATTCATTCATTCATAATCCCACTCTACATAATTCCTATATACTAAATACCACATACTTTCTATCCACATAATTTCACTGCACAACATATCACATAATTCCACTACACACAACGTACATCCACTCCACTCCAAAAAACATTAGTAAAAAACCTTTGCATTTACAATGCCAATAGCTCTGATTCTCACTAATGCGAAACCTATTACATTGCAAACACTTTTTTAACTCGTAGTCGCGTTTGCAGAGTGGTGGAGAAAGGGTGCTGGGCCTCCGACCAGCGCTCAGGAATTCCGGTGCGTAAGGTTTACAGGAGGTACCAGTAGCGCTTCTTTGCCCCCAAAGTCCCTCAGGAGTAAATTGGACTTCATCCCGTAGTCTGCCAGAGGCGCATTTGCAGAATGGTGGAGAAAAGGGGCATGGCCTCCGAAGACGTCTTAGCAATCCCACTGTGCGGGACTTACTGGAGGTAACAAGAGGGGTAGTTGGCCCCCAAGGACATCCTTGGGGGCCAACTACCCCTCCTATTACCTCCAGTAAGTCCCACACAGCAGCATTGCTAAGTTCAAAGAGCAGGCCAAGCCCCCTCTTCCCACCACTCTACAAACGCGCTCCCTGGTGCGCTCTTGGATGGGGATTGAAGTCCCCTTCACTGCTGGGGGTCCTTTAGGGACCAAGTAGCCTACCTCTTACCTCCAGTAAGCCCCACACAGTGGGATTGCTGAGAGGTGGACAAAGGCCACACCCCCTTTCTCCACCACTCTGCAAACGCGCCCCCGGTGCGTTCTAAGTTGGGGGATTAAGTCCCCTTGAATACTGAGGGTCCCTGGGGTCCAACTAGCCCACCAGGTACCTCCAGTAAGCACCACACAGCTGGATTGCAGAGAGGTGGTCCAAGGCCACGCTCCCTTTTTTCACCATGCTGCAAACGCGGTTTCTGGCGCACTGCTGCTCGGAGGATGAAGTCCACTTGTCTCCTGACATCCTCAGGACACAAGAGTACCTCATCGCCCCACCAGCAGTGCACCAGAAGCTGCGTTTGCAGAGTGGTGTAAAAAGGGGCATGGCCTCGGACCACCTCTCTGCAACGCAGCTCTATGGCGCTTACTGGACGTACCTGGTGGGCTAGTTGGCCCCCAGGGACCCTCAGGATTGAAGGGGACTTAATCCCCCAATTTACAATGCGCCAGGGGGCAGTTTGCACACTTGTTATATCAGGCCCCGCCCCCTCCCTGCACCACTGTGCAAACGTGCCCCCTGGTGAATTGTAACTTTGGGGATTAAGTCCCCTTGAATCTTGAGGGTCCCTCGGAGCCAACTAGCCCACCAGGTACCTCCAGTAAGCCCCACAGAGCTGCCTTGCAGAGAGGTGTAAAAAGGGGCGTAGCCTCGAACCACCTCTTTGCAACGCAGCTCTGTGGCGCTTACTGGAGGTACCTGGTGGGCTAGTTGGCCCCCAGGGACCCTCAGGATTGAAGGGGACTTAATCCCCCAATTTACAACGTGCCAGGGGGTGCATTTGCACACTTGTTATGTCAGGCCCCGCCCCCTCCCTACACCACTGTGCAAATGCGCCCCCTGGCGCATTGTAATTTGGGGGATTAAGTCCCCTTGAATCCTGAGGGTCCCTGGGGGCCAACTAGCCTACCAGGTACCTCCAGTAAGTGCCACAGAGCTGCATTGCAGAGAGGTGGTCCAAAGCCACGCCCCTTTTTACATCTCTCTGCAACACAGCTCTGTGGTGCTTACTGGAGGTACCTGGTGGGCTAGTTGGACCCCAGGGACCCTCAGGATTCAAGGGGACTTAATCCCCTAACTTACAACGTGCCAGAGGTCCCATTTGCACAGTGGTGAAGGAGGGGGCGGGGCCTGATGTGACAAGTGTGCAAACGCGCCCCATGGCACGTTTTAAGTTGGGGGATTAAGTCCCCTTGAATCCTGAGGGTCCCTGGGGGCCAACTAGCCCACCAGGTACCTCCAGTAAGCTCCACAGAGCTGTGTTGCAGAGAGCTGGTTCAAGGCCACGCCCCTTTTTACACCTCTCTGCAAAGCAAATCTCTGGGGCGCTTACTGGAGGTACCTGGTGGGCTAGTTGGCCCCCAGGGACCCTCAGGATTCAAGGGGACTTAATCCCCAACTTAAAATTTGCCATGGGGTGCATTTGCACACTTGTCACATCAGGCCCCGCCCCTCCCTTCACCACAGTGCAAACGCGCACCGTGGCGTGTTTTAAGTTGGGGGATTAAGTGTCAGCCGGATTCGCAACCCCAGTGCGAATTCGGAAGATTTCTTTTTAAAAAAATGCTTTTTTTGGCCCTGGGTGTCCTTGTGGGACCCCCTGAGCAGGCCTAGGGGGTCAGCGTGTTTCTACCCTGCCCCCTTGTCTTGTTTTTCAACCTCTTTTTCACTGTTTTCTTCTGTCTCGGTTCTACCGAGTCACAATATGGCTGCCAGCACTTCCTGGTTTGGAGTGTTGGCAGCCAATCAGAGTGAAGCTCGTGCCCGGGAGGGTTCGCGAACCCTCCTCGGTGCTCAGATATCGATATTTTTTCTTTTTTAATTTCTCAGGAACTACTGAATGGATTTACACCATTTAAAAAATGGGCTCTTTCTGAACCAAGACCTACCTTTTTTGCCAAATTTTGTGTAATTCCGTTCAGCAGTTCGGGCTGTAGCTTTGTCTAAAGTTTCCTATGGAAAATTACATGGGGAAAATGCTTTTTGGGACCCCCTTTTTTTCTCGGCCCCCGCTTGACGAATCACCCCGAAACTTTCAAGACAGGAGCTGACTGGAGTGCCCCACTAGTTTTGAAAACTTCGCGAAGATTCGTCAAACGACGCCAAAGTTATTGGGAAAACAAAAATGCTTTTCCTATGGAAACTAGATATATATAGATATATATATATATTCACTGAAAAAACCATAGGTTTCAGGCATGTTATAGTTAGAAATTAGCATTTAAAAAACCTTTGAAATTCACTGAAAAAACCATAGGTTTCAGACACGTTATAGTTAGAAATTAGCATTTAAAAAACCTTTGAAATTCACTGAAAAAACCATAGGTTTTAGGGACAGTTATAGTCAGTTGGACATTGCACTCGTACAAAACCCGTGAAATTCCCCTGTTATAGTTAGTTCAGCTAACTATAACTCGCGCCCCCGTAATGCACTGCTGATGACGTCACATATTACATCACTCATGACATGGTCAGTGACATCACTGATGACATCACTGATGACATCTCAAATGACATCACTGATGACATCACTGATGACATCATCCAGTGACTGTGTGTTTCTGTAAAGTTTAAATATGTTTAATATATATAGGGAAAGGCGTATTGAAAGAATGAGTGGGTGTATAAGTGTCTGAATGGATGATTTAGTACGTGAGTGACTGACTCTACAAGTGAGTGATTAAACGTATCTTACTGAATGCATGGGTTAGTGACTAAACTGTGTGAATGTCTGTATCCGTCTGTTTGTTGGTGTGTAAGTGGATGCATGGATTTGCGAATAGCTACATGAGTGTCTATATGGGTTATTGATTGGTTCTCTGAGTATCTGTATGGCTGCCTGAGTGTTTGTGTGGGTGGGGTGTGTGTGACTCTATACATAGATGTGTGAGTGGGTGATTCACTGGGTGCATGATTTCAAGAGTGCATCTGTGATGGACTGCTTGGGTGGGTGAGTGTGTGTATGGGTGTGTTAGTGAGTGAATGTATATCTCAGTGGTACATGTGCGAGTAACTACATATGTAAAAGGCAGTATATATGTGTGTTAGAGTATTTAAATGGCTATAAGTGAGAGTGTGTTATTGTGAGAGTGGCTGTATGGATGCGTGTGTGCTTGTATCAGTTATTGTATAAGAGCGTAAGAATGTGCTAGTATTTGTATGAGTAAGTGAGCTGGTGTGTGTATAACTGTATAGGTGAGTAAATGGGTGTGTGATTAATTTTTTGCATGACTGACTAGGTGTGTGAGTACCTCTATGGATGAGTGGCGGTGTGTGAGTATTTATATAGGTGTATGAGTGCATATGATAGTCCTGTACTGAGTGACTGTAAGTATGAGTGACTGTACAGGTGAGTGAGTGGATGTGTGTGTAGACCTAAGAATCAGTGAGTGGGTATGTAGTTTTTGGTGTTGGAGTGTCTATGGTTTTGAGAATGGCAGTCTGTGATTTAGAGTGGGTGTATCAAAAGTTATATTAGGGTGTGAGAAGATGCATGAAATTATCACATGGATGATGCCATCAGTGATGTCATTTGAGATGTCATCAGTGATGTCATCAGTGATGTCACTGACCATGTCATGAGTGATGTAATATGTGACGTCATCAGCAGTGCATTGCGGGGCGCGAGTTATAGTTAGCTGAACTAACTATAACAGGGGAATTTCACGGGTTTTGTACTGAGTGCAATGTCCAACTGACTATAACTGTCCCTAAAACCTATGGTTTTTTCAGTGAATTTCAAAGGTTTTTTAAATGCTAATTTCTAACTATAACGTGTCTGAAACCTATGGTTTTTTCAGTGAATTTCAAAGGTTTTTTAAATGCTAATTTCTAACTATAACGTGCCTGAAACCTATGGTTTTTTCAGTGAATTTCAAAGGTTTTTTAAATGCTAATTTCTAACTATAACGTGCCTGAAACCTATGGTTTTTTCAGTGAATTTCAAAGGTTTTTTAAATGCTAATTTCTAACTATAACGTGCCTGAAACCTATGATTTTTTAAGTGAATTCAAAGGTTTTTTAAATGCTAGTTTCTAACTATGCCAACAGAGGTAGGACATGTGAAGAAAGAAGAAAAACTCACAGAAAGAAGCAAAAGATGTGCAGAAAGAACCAACAGAGGAGCAGAAAGAGGCCTTGTTGCAAAATCATCCTGTGCCCACAACTTTTTCAGACGGGTACTGGTGGTAACTGACTCTGACTAACCAGAGCCAGTGCGCGCTTGCACAGTGGTGAAGGGAGGGGGCCTGAGGTGACATGTGTGCAAACGCGCCCCGTGGCACGTTTTAAGTTGCGGGATTAAGTCCCCTTGAATCCTGAGGGTCCCTGGGGCCCAACTAGCCCCCCAGGTACCTACAGTTAGGACCACAGAGCTGAGTTGCAGAGAGGCGTTCCGAGGCCACGCACCTTTTTCACCTCTCTGCAACGCAACTCTGTTGTGCTTACTGAAGGTACCTGGTGGGCTAGTTGGCCCCCAGGATTCAAAGGGAATTAACTCCCCAACTTAAAACGCACCACAGGGCGTGTTTGCGCACATGTCACCTGAGGCCCCGCCCCTCCTTTCACCACTGTGCAAACGCGCCCCGTGGCGCGTTTTAAGTTGGGGGATTAGGTCACCTTGAATCCTGAGAGTCCCTGGGGCCCAATTAGCCCACCAGGTACTTCCAGTAAGCACCACAGGCCTGCGTTGCAACGCCTGTAACAAATTGTGCAGTTGTGTTTAGGTAGTGAAGAGGGTCGTGCTGGGGGTAGTGTTTTAGGGTTTAGGGTAGTGCAGTGGTGTTTGTGTAGTGTAGGGGGTCATGCTGGGGGTAGATTTAGGGTTTAGGGTAGTGCAGTGGTGTTTGGGTAGTGTAGGGAGTCGTGCTGGGGGAGTGTTTTAGGGTTTAGGGTAGTACAGTGGTGTTTGGGTAGTGTAGGGGTCGTGCTGGGGTTAGTGTTTTAGGATTTTAGGGTTTAGGGTAGTGCAGTGGTGTTTGGGTAGTGTAGGGGATACTGCTGGGGGTAGTGTTTTAGGGTTTAGGGTAGTGCAATGGTGTTTGGGTAGTGTAGGGGTACTGCTGGGGGTAGTGTTTTAGGGTTTAGGGTAGTGCAGTGGTGTTTGGGTAGCATAGGGGTACTGCTGGGGGTAGTTTTTATGGTTTAGGGTAGTGCAGTGGTGTTTGGGTAGTGTAGGGGTTCGTGCTGGGGGTAGTTTTTTAGGGTTTAGGGTAGTGCAGTGGTGTTTGTGTAGTGTAGGAGGTCGTGTTTTAGGGTTTAGGGTAGTGCAGTGGTCTTTGGGTAGTGTAGGGAGTCGTGCGGGGGTATTGTTTTAGAGTTTAGGGTAGTGCAGTGGTCTTTGGGTAGTGTAGGGGTTGTGCGGGGGTAGTGTTTTAGGGATTAGGGTAGTGCATTGGTATTTGGGTAGTGTAGGGGGTCATGCGGGGGTAGTGTTTTAGGGTTTAGGGCAGTGCAGTGGTGTTTAGGTAGTGTAGGGGGTCATGCTGGGGGAGTGTTTTAGGGTTTAGGGCAGTGCAGTCGTGTTCGGGTAGTGTAGGGGGTCGTGCTGGGGGAGTGTTTTAGGGTTTAGGGTAGTGCAGTGGTGTTCGGGTAGTGTAGGGGGTCGTGCTGGGGGTAGTGTTCTAGGGTTTAGGGCAGTGCAGTGGTGTTCGGGCAGTGTAGGGGGTCGTGCTGGGGGTGGTGTTTTAGGGTTTAGGGCAGTGCAGTGGTGTTTGGGCAGTGTAGGGGGTCGTGCTGGGGTTGGTGTTTCAGGGTTTAGGGCAGTGCAGTGGTGTTCGGGCAGTGTAGGGGTCATGCAGGGGGTGGTGTTTCAGGGTTTAGGGCAGTGCAGTGGTGTTCGGGCAGTGTAGGGGGTCATACAGGGGTGGTGTTTCAGGGTTTAGGGCAGTGGTGTTCGGGCAGTGTAGGGGGTCATGCTGGGGGTGGTGTTTCAGGGTTTGGGGCAGTGCAGTGGTGTTCGAGCAGTAAAGGGGGTCATGCTGGGGGTGGTGTTTCAGGGTTTAGGGCAGTGCAGTGGTGTCCGGGCAGTGTAGGGGGCGGTGCAGGGGGTGGTGTTTCAGGGTTTAGGGCAGTGCAGTGGTGTTCGGGCAGTGTAGGGGGTGGTGCAGGGGGTGGTGTTTCAGGGTTTAGGGCAGTGCAGTGGTGTTCGGGCAGTGTAGGGGGTCGTGCAGGGGGTAGTGTTTCAGGGTTTAGGGCAGTGCAGTGGTGTTCGGGCAGTGTAGGGGCGGTGCAGGGGGTGGTGTTTCAGGGTTTAGGGCAGTACAGTGGTGTTCGGGCATTGTAGGGGGTGGTGCTGGGGCTGGTGTTTCAGGGTTTAGGGCAGTGCAGTGGTGTTTGGGCAGTGTAGGGGGTCGTGCTGGGGCTGGTGTTTCAGGGTTTAGGGTAGTGCAGTGGTGTTCGGGCAGTGTAGAGGGTCGTGCTGGGGCTGGAGTTTCAGGGTTTAGGGCAGTGCAGTGGTGTTCGGGCAGTGTAGGGGGTCATGCTGGGGCTGGTTGTGAGAAGTTGGCCTGGCATATGCTGTCCACTAATTATAGTGGGCACCTTGTACCAGTCCAAACAACCCTTATTGGAGTTAGGTTAAAGACAACCTTTAAAGAAAGCTATCCTAGTGGTAGCTGTGGAGAGCAGCCTTCAGGCTAAGTCTTGAAGGAATGTAAAGCAGCTTGTTTTACCAGTCTATAATCTCTTGAGTGACCAAATGAAAGAGCACCACACCAGGTATATATTCAAAATATATGTATTTATTGCTAAACACACCCCTCTAGTCTCTTTATGAGGCTAGAGTTCGAAGTACATAAGTAATAAGTTATTTAAAGACAGTAATAGCACAAATACACGTTTGGGCCCTAGGGGCGTACCAAACCATATACCAATAAAGTGGTATAAGAACCACGACTGAACTAGACACAGGGCCTAGAGCCTCTAGAAGTGCTTGGACCACAAGGAACCACCCAAGGTAGTGACACAGGGGACCCACGGGGGACGCGTGCAGTGTAAACACACAACCGCGATACGCCGTTTACTTCTATGGAGAAAGTCGCGGTCAGGAAATTAAAGAAAAGGGACACTTAAAGGAGGACTTGGAGCAAACCCTTTGAGATCTAGGACTTTGAAGAGTCTCTACCCACGGGAGCACCGGAGTACTCGTGTTACCTCACCCAGGGAAGCCGGGTGCATAGGTGCCTTTCGGGGTCGGGTTTCGTCGTCGTTTTGAATGGCGATCTGCTGCAAAGTGCTGCTGGCGACCAAGTGGAAAGTGTCCGGGTGGATCCAAGAGTGGATCGGAGATCTGAAGAACCTGAAAGCAGAGGGGACAGAGTCTGGGTCACTGGCCAGTGACCAGGAAGGCAATGAGCAGATGCCCACCGATGTCCGGTGCTTCAGGAGCGTTGACGGTCGTCTTGACTCCGCAGTCACGATGTCCAGGAGGCGTTGTCGGCAACCAGGAGCAGGATTCGGACTGTCCCACAACGTCTGCTGCTTGCTGAGGTGTCGGCGACCGGATTGGACCCAACAGGCCTTGGCAACAGCAAGTCTCGTGGAAAGCAGGAGATGGCGATGGTGCAGACCAGCAAGGTCTGGGAAACTCACCCAGCGAGGGTAAGTAAGGGCAAGCCTGGAGCAACCAGGGAGCCCAAGCAGAAAAGGATTGGCCTTCGTGAAGGGCTACTAGCCAACGGGCTAGCGACCGCAAAGGAGCCTCGTGACGCCGCACGTGGAGCTGGCTTACAGGACACTCGTGGAGTGGAGGCCAGTGATCTTCGGTGCAGTTGGTGCTGGAGGCTAGGGCTACTCGGAGCCCAAAGCACGACTTCGTGGGAGTCCAGGAAGAGGATGCACTTGCAAATGTGCTCGGTGTCCAGGGGTCACGGTCTCACGTTACCCACGATAGCCAGGGGCCTCAGCTTTGCTGGGGACTCAGGGTAGCCTTGGGGAAGTCTGAGAATCTACCTCTGGTGCTGCGATGACTTCGGCGTCTGACGGGAGCTTCAGAAATGCGAACCGGACAGATGCATCTTTGGTGCCTGCCAAGCAGGGGAGTCACTCCTTGACCCCAAGGGAGATTCTTCAGTCCTCTAATCTTGTAGTAGAGCGTCGAAGGTCCAGGATTTTGTATCAGAGTTTCGTCCAGGGATAATCTAAAGTCCTAGGGACTGGGTTACTATACTTATACCAAGTTTAGGGGTTGGACTACTCTGAGGCCCCACCTATGGGCGGGTCAGGGCAGAGGGGTGGCTACACCCATTTCCCTTTGTCCAGTTCGCGCCAAAGCAGGGGCTGGAAGCCCCTGATCCGGTTTGAACTGGGGTATGCACAGGGACACCAAATGGGCCCCCAGTGCAGGACTTCAAAGCACCCAGTTGGTGCTCCCGCCCAGCCCCAATACACATTATCCTGTCTGGGGAGGTGGTCACACCTCCCTGCAACAGGAAACCTATTGTCCAGGCCTCCCCTGCCGGAGTTTCGTCCAGCAGCAGGAGGCCAGACTTGTGTCTGTGGCAGCAGCATCCATTTTGTGATGCTGGGGCTCTGGAAAGAAGTTACCGGTTAGACCAGGGTGAACATGTCTCTCCCTCTAGAAGGGTGGAATGCTACCCCCGCCGCCAGGATTGGCGGGGGGGTAGTATTCCAAGATGTTTGACACCAAACACGATATGTTTTGATGCAGTCATTCCATAGTTAGCATTCTACCGCGAGGATATAATGCACTTAAGAGTATATGGTTTAACCGCATTTACAAACAGGACCAGAGAATGGACTCTGGGCACTGCAGAAGGGTCCTGCTCATGCAGTGGCACCTTCTCACATAAGAACCAAGCACTCTGCCTTCAGGATTGATAAGGCCTGCTATAGGAGTGACTTATAGGTTTATATATGTGTAAGTATGTAGTGATACAGATAACCTATATCACAGTAAGGGGTGCATGCACCACCTTACCCAGGCTGCAGTAGCAGACCTGTGGTGTCATTTTGGATGGCCTTCCAGGGGTGGCATAATACATGCTGCAGCCCCTGGTAGGCCCCTGAGGTACCTATGCCCTTGGTACATAGTATACCATATACTAGGGACTTATAAGGGCACCCCAGATTCCAATTAGAGATGTGCCTAAGGCACATGGAAACCATTTTAAAGAGGAAGCAGCTAGGCTGGGGTTCTGAATAGCAGGGCCCCAGCCAGATTAAGGTCGAAAAACAGTGAAGCATCAGCAAAAAGTGGGGGTACCCATGTGAAGCAGATCCTACTCTCCTACACAACCCCCCCCCCCAAATGCAGGGACATTAAACTAACCTTGACCAGTTAAGTCTTCATGTTCTAAGTGGAAATACCTAGAGAGTCCATCTGCATTGGCATGGTTACTCCCAGGTCTATGTTCCACTGTAAAGTCCATCCCCTGTAGGGAAATGGACCACCTAAGCAGTTTGGGATTTTCACCCTTCATTTGTTTTAGCCATAAGAGGGGCTTATGGTCGGTTTGAACAAGGAAGTGAGTACCAAACAAGTATGGCCTCAACTTCTTCAGAGCCCAGACCACAGCAAAGGCCTCCCTCTCAATGGCTGACCAACGTTTCTCTCTAGGGGTCAGCCTTCTGCTTATGAAAGCTACTGGCTGATCCTGACCTTCTTCATTCAATTGTGACAGTACAGCCCCTACCCCCAATTCAGATGCATCAGTTTGAACAATGAACTTCTTGGAGTAATCAGGACTCTGTAGAATGGGAGCAGTGCACATGGCCTGCTTCAGGTCATCAAATGCCTTTTGACAGTTAGCTGTCCACTGAACTTTCTTGGGCATTTTCTTAGAAGTTAAGTCATTCAAAGGTGTCACTATTGATCCATACCCTTTGACAAATCTCCTATAGTACCCAGTCAGGCCTAAAAAGGCTCTCACCTGAGTCTGGGTAGTTGGAGCAGTCCATTCCATTATGGTCTGGATCTTGCTCTGCAGTGGTTGAACCTGACCTCCACCCACAAGGTGGCCCAGGTACACAACCTGACTCTGCCCTATCTGGCACTTAGTGGCCTTGGTAGTCAGGCCTGCTTTTTGCAGGGCCTGTAAAACATTCCTGAGGTGGACCAGGTGATCCTCCCAGGTGGAGCTAAAGACAGCAATATCATCTAGATATGCTGCACTATAGGCTTCCAGACCTGTAAGGACTGTATTCACCAGCCTCTGAAATGTGGCAGGTGCATTCTTCAGACCAAAGGGCATCACCACAAATTGGTAATGCCCACTAGGGGTTGAGAATGCGGTCTTTGGCTTTGCATCATCAGCTAGTCTGATCTGCCAGTAGCCAGCTGTCAAGTCAAATGTGCTGAGATATTTGGCTGAGGCCAAAGTATCTATGAGCTCATCTGCCCTTGGTATTGGATGGGCATCAGTCCTAGTGACTGCATTGAGACCCCTGTAGTCCACACAAAACCTCATCTCTCTTTTTCCACCACTGGTGTGAGGTTTTGGCACAAGGACTACTGGACTAGCCCAAGGGCTATCTGAGGGTTCAATAACTCCCAAATCCAACATTTTCTGGACTTCAGTCCTGATACAGTCCCTGACATGGTCAGGTTGCCTATAAATCTTATTTTTAATAGGCAGACTGTCCCCAGTGTCCACTTCATGAGTGCACCAGGTAGTCTGACTGGGTGTCAGAGAAAACATGTGTCTAAACTGATTGAGCACTTGTCTGCAATCAGTTTGTTGCTGGGTAGAGAGGCTGCCTGCCAAGGCCACACCATCTACTGACCCATCGTCAGGGTTCTGTGAGAGCAGGTCAGGGAGTGGGTCACTCTCTTCCTCCTGCCCTTCATCAGTAGCCATGAGCAAGCCCATGTCTGCCCTGTCCACATAGGGTTTTAACCTGTTGACATGGAGAACCCTGTGGGGACTCCTGGGTGTTCCTAGGTCTACTAAGTAGGTTACCTCACCCTTTTGTTCAACAATAGTGTGGGGTCCACTCCATTTGTCTTGGAGAGCTGCTGGGCCACTCGCTCCAACACCCACACCTTCTGTCCTGGCTGGTAAACAGTCAGTACAGCCTTTTGGTCATGCCAAGCTTTTTGAAGTTCCTGGCTAGCCTCAAGGTTTTTGGTTGCCTTTTTCATGTACTCAGCCATCCGGGAGCGGAGACCAAGTACATAGTCCACTATGTCTTGCTTTGGGGGCTTGAGAGGTAACTCCCATCCTTCCTTCACCAAGCACAGTGGACCCCTAACAGGGTGACCAAACAGAAGTTCAAAAGGGCTGTAGCCAACCCCTTCTGAGGCACCTCCCTGTATGCAAATAAAAGGCAGGGCAAGAGTATGTCCCATCTTCGCCTAAGCTTCTCTGGGAGCCCTTTAATCATGCCCTTTAAGGTTTTGTTGAACCTCTCAACTAAACCATTGCATTGTGGGTGATAGGGTGTGGTGAACTTATAAGTCACTCCACACTCCTTCCACATTGCTTTTAAGTAACCAGACATGAAGTTTGCACCCCTATCTGATACAACCTCCTTAGGAAAGCCCACTCTTGAGAATACTCCCAGGAGGGCTCTTGCCACCACAGGTGCTGTAGTGGTCCTAAGGGGAATTGCCTCTGGGTACCTGGTGGCATGATCCACTACCACCAGGATAAACCTGTGCCCAGATGCAGTTTGGGGATCCATGGGACCAACAATGTCAATCCCCACCCTTTCAAAGGGCACCCCCACCACAGGTAGTGGTATCAGGGGGGCCTTTGTAGTGCCACCTGCCTTGCCACTGGCCTGGCAGGTTACACAGGAGCGACAAAACTCCTTTGTGTCTTCAGACATGTGGGGCCAGTGAAAGTGAGGAACAATCCTGTCCCAAGTCTTGTTCTGGCCCAGGTGACCTGCCAAGGGAATATCATGGGCTAGGGTCAATAGGAAGCCCCTGAACTTCAAAGGTATTACCAACCTCCTGGTGGCACCAGGCTTGGGGTCTCTACTCTCTGAATACAGGAGTCCATCATCCCAATACACTGTATGGGGACCACTAGCTTTCCCAGCAGCCTCAGCAGCAGCTTGCTGTCTGAGGGGTTCAAGGGAGGGGCAGCTCTGCTGCTCCTGGCTCAGATCTGCCCTGGAAGGTCCCCCTGTCCCCAAGAACTCAACCTGGTCAGGTTCAAGTTCCTCTGGGACAGTTCCTTCCTCAGGACTGAGATCATCTCCCTCAAGAGACTGATCTTCCTTCTGAGCCAAGGGGGAAGGCACTGCCTTTACCCTACTACTCCTCCTCTTGGAAGGTCCTTGGTCCATTATTCCAGAATCCAAGGCCTGTTCATTTTTAGACATTTTGGCCTGTGACCTGGTCACAGCAAACACATCTGCAGGGATGCCCAGCATTTCTGCATGAGTCCTGAGCTCCACTTCTGCCCAAGCTGAAGTTTCTAAGTCATTGCCAAGCAAGCATTCGACTGGTAGGTTTGCACTGACCACAACCTTCTTAAGGCCAGTTACCCCTCCCCAGGAGAAGTTAACAACTGCCAGAGCATGGTCTGTTCTGACATTGCTAGCATTGGTCACTTGGTACATCTCACCAAGCATAACTTGCCCAGGATCCACAAGGTCTTGTGTCACCATTGTGACACTTGCCCCTGTGTCCCTAAATGCCAAAGCCTCTCGTCCATTGATTAAAGGCTGTTGTCTGTACTTGCCCAGGTTACTGGGACTCACAGAGGAGGTCACATCCATGCCTCCATCACAGACTAACACAGCCTGAGTGAGTTCTCTGACTAGGTCAGAGCCCACTTCAGTACCCAGGGTGAACCCTACTAAACCCTTGGCTGGAGCACTCCCACCAACTGTAACTGCACTAGGGGGAACAGGTGCCTTAGGGGCATTGGTGGGTGCTGGACTTGAGTCTTTGGACTTGGTGCAATCACTTGTCCAGTGGGTCTTTTGCTTACAGACCTTGCACCATGGTTTTCTTTGGCCTTTACCTTTGGTAGTCTGTGAATCCCCACCTGAAGAAGATTTTTGGGGGCCTTGTGAAGACTTCTGGTCTTTACCCTTCTCCCCACCCTTATCAGAGTTCTTTGCATCTTGCTTCTTAGGGTCCCCACCTTGGTTCTGTACCTTCTGCCTCACCCTGGTTCTGACCCATTTGTCTGCCTTCTTTCCCAATTCTTGGGGAGAGGTCAGATCAGAGTCCACCAGGTATTGATGCAACAGCTGATTTTGACAGTTATTAAGAATCTGCTCCCTCATTATCAGATTGTACAATCCTGAGAAGTCACACACCTTACTGCCCATCAACCAGCCTTCCAGAGCCTTAGCAGAACAATCCACATAGTCTACCCAGTCTTGAGTCTGTGCTTTTTGGGTATCTCTGAACTTCAACCTGTACTGTTCAGTGGTTAGGCCAAACCCATCAATAAGAGCACTCTTCAAGACCTTGTAATTATCAGCTTCCTCCTCTCTAACAGTGAGGAGCTTATCTCTACCTTTGTCTGCAAAGGAGAGCCACAAGATTGCTGCCCACTGCTCCTGAGGGACCTTCTGTACTTTACAGGCCCTCTCTAAAGCAGTTATCCATTTGTGGATGTCATCCCTACTCTGGTAGGGAGGGACAATCTTGCTCAGGTTCCTATGGTCATAGGACCTTTCCCTATCCCTAGGGATATGGCTGCCACCATGGGACTCTAGTCCCAACTTTCTTCTCTCTCTAAAGAGATCTAGGGACTCCCTGTCTATAGCAAGTTGCTGTTTTCTGAGTTCAAGCTGAGCTTCCTCATATTGAACCAGCCTCTTTCTTCTCTCATGAGAGGATTCCCTCCTATGAGATGAGACAGAGCTCCCTATTGAGGTGCCAGAGTGGTTAGACTCCTGAGAAGGAGATCTAGACTTCCTGGGCACACTCATAATCATTCCTGGGGGGACAAAGTGGGGATCATCTTGATCATCCTCTTCATCTTCCACAGGAGGGATTGGGTTATCCAGGTCAGGGTCATTGTCACCCTCCTGGCCAGTTTCAGAGGGGGGGCTGGGGGTATTGGTACCCCTGGCCCCTTCCTCTTCTCCTGCCCCACCCTCTGCTCCTACCCCTTCAGTCCCCAAGGGCTTACTAAGGTCATAAGCTACCAACAACTCCTTGAGGTGTTGGGTGGTGGGACTTTGGCCTGTCCTTAATTTTCTCAAGTTACATAATGCTCTCAATTCCAAGAATGGGAGTGTATCATACTTGGAGGGTGGAAGCTCAATGGCTTCCTGCAAGGATTCCTTGGATCCTACCCTTAAAGACATTACTAGTGTGGTGTGGTGTATGCACTACCTACTCTAGTGTGGCCTACTAAACTCTCTTGAGTTGTAGAAAGGGTTGTGCTATCCCTTAACACACAACTCTAAGTTCAGTAGAACTTGCTGTATTCTAAGCTTAAATTATATGTACCTTAGGTACCTTTAGTGGTTTTCAGTTGATCAATTCAATTGAGATTATCTGGTAAAACAATAGCAAGCTGGAATCCCACACGCTGCACACCAATGTGAGAAGTTGGCCTGGCATATGCTGTCCACTAATTATAGTGGGCACCTTGTACCAGTCCAAACAACCCTTATTGGAGTTAGGTTAAAGACAACCTTTAAAGAAAGCTATCCTAGTGGTAGCTGTGGAGAGCAGCCTTCAGGCTAAGTCTTGAAGGAATGTAAAGCAGCTTGTTTTACCAGTCTATAATCTCTTGAGTGACCAAATGAAAGAGCACCACACCAGGTATATATTCAAAATATATGTATTTATTGCTAAACACACCCCTCTAGTCTCTTTATGAGGCTAGAGTTCGAAGTACATAAGTAATAAGTTATTTAAAGACAGTAATAGCACAAATACACGTTTGGGCCCTAGGGGCGTACCTATGGGTGGGTCAGGGCAGAGGGGTGGCTACACCCATTTCCCTTTGTCCAGTTCGCGCCAAAGCAGGGGCTGGAAGCCCCTGATCCGGTTTGAACTGGGGTATGCACAGGGACACCAAATGGGCCCCCAGTGCAGGACTTCAAAGCACCCAGTTGGTGCTCCCGCCCAGCCCCAATACACATTATCCTGTCTGGGGAGGTGGTCACACCTCCCTGCAACAGGAAACCTATTGTCCAGGCCTCCCCTGCCGGAGTTTCGTCCAGCAGCAGGAGGCCAGACTTGTGTCTGTGGCAGCAGCATCCATTTTGTGATGCTGGGGCTCTGGAAAGAAGTTACCGGTTAGACCAGGGTGAACATGTCTCTCCCTCTAGAAGGGTGGAATGCTACCCCCGCCGCCAGGATTGGCGGGGGGTAGTATTCCAAGATGTTTGACACCAAACACGATATGTTTTGATGCAGTCATTCCATAGTTAGCATTCTACCGCGAGGATATAATGCACTTAAGAGTATATGGTTTAACCGCATTTACAAACAGGACCAGAGAATGGACTCTGGGCACTGCAGAAGGGTCCTGCTCATGCAGTGGCACCTTCCTCACATAAGAACCAAGCACTCTGCCTTCAGGATTGATAAGGCCTGCTATAGGAGTGACTTATAGGTTTATATATGTGTAAGTATGTAGTGATACAGATAACCTATATCACAGTAAGGGGTGCATGCACCACCTTACCCAGGCTGCAGTAGCAGACCTGTGGTGTCATTTTGGATGGCCTTCCAGGGGTGGCATAATACATGCTGCAGCCCCTGGTAGGCCCCTGAGGTACCTATGCCCTTGGTACATAGTATACCATATACTAGGGACTTATAAGGGCACCCCAGATTCCAATTAGAGATGTGCCTAAGGCACATGGAAACCATTTTAAAGAGGAAGCAGCTAGGCTGGGGTTCTGAATAGCAGGGCCCCAGCCAGACTAAGGTCGAAAAACAGTGAAGCATCAGCAAAAAGTGGGGGTACCCATGTGAAGCAGATCCTACTCTCCTACACTGGTGTTTCAGGGTTTAGGGCAGTGCAGTGGTGTTCGGGCAGTGTAGGGGGTCTTGCTGGGGCTGGTGTTTCAGAGTCTAGGGCAATGCAGTGGTGTTCGGGCAGTGTAGGGGGTCTTGCTGGGGCTGGTGTTTCAGGGTTTAGGGCAGTGCAGTCGTGTTCGGGCAGTGTAGGGGGTCGTGCTGGGGCTGGTGTTTCAGGGTTTAGGGCAGTGCAGTGGTGTTCGGGCAGTGTAGGGGGTCTTGCTGGGGGTGGTGTTTCAGGGTTTAGGGCAGTGGTGTTCGGGCAGTGTAGGGGGTCTTGCTGGGGGTGATGTTTCAGGGTTTAGGGCAGTGCAGTGGTGTTTGGGCAGTGTAGGGGGTCTTGCTGGGGGTAGTGTTTCAGGGTTTAGGGCAGTGCAGTGGTGTTCGAGCAGTGTAGGGGGTTGTGCTGGGGATGGTGTTTCTGGGTTTAGGGCAGTGCAGTAGTGTTCGAGCAGTGTAGGGGGTTGTGCAGGGGGTGGTGTTTCAGGGTTTAGGGCAGTGCAGTGGTGTTCGGGCAGTGTAGGGGGTCGCGCTGGGGGTGGTGTTTCAGGGTTTAGGGCAGTGCAGTGGTGTTCGGGCAGTGTAGGGAGTCATGCACGGGATGGTGTTTCAGGGTTTAGGGCAGTGCAGTGGTGTTCTGGCAGTGTAGGGTGTTGTGCTGGGGCTGGTGTTTCAGGGTTCAGGGCAGTGCAGTGGTGTTCAGGCAGTGTAGGGGGTCGTGCTGAGGCTGGTGTTTCACGGTTTAGGGCAGTGCAGTGGTGTTCGGGCAGTGTAGGGGGTCATTCTGGGGCTGGTGTTTCAGGGTTTAGGGCAGTGCAGTGGTGTTCGGGCAGTGTAGGCGGTCGTGCTGGGGCTGGTGTTTCAGGGTTTAGGGCAGTGCAGTGGTGTTCGGGCAGTGTAGGGGGTCGGGCTGGGGCTGGTGTTTCAGGGTTTAGGGCAGTGCAGTGGTGCTCGGGCAGTGTAGGGGGTCTTGCTGGCGGTGATGTTTCAGGGTTTAGGGTAGTGCAGTGGTGTTCGGGCAGTGTAGGGGGTCGTGCAGGGGCTGGTGTTTCAAGGTTTAGGGCAGTGCAGTGGTGTTCGGGCAGTGTAGGGGGTCGTGCTGGGGCTGGTGTTTCAGGGTTTTGGGCAGAGCAGTGGGGTTCGGGCAGTGTAGGGGGTCATGCTGGGGGTAGTGTTTCAGGGTTTAGGGCAGTGCAGTGGTGTTTGGGCAGTGTAGGGGGTCGTGCTGGGGGTGGTGTTTCAGGGTTTAGGTCAGTGGTGTTCGGGCAGTGTAGGGGGTCTTGCTGGGGGTGATGTTTCAGGGTTTAGGGCAGTGCAGTGGTGTTCGGGCAGTGTAGGGGGTCTTGCTGGGGGTAGTGTTTCAGGGTTTAGGGCAGTGCAGTGGTGTTCGGGTAGTGTAGGGGGTCATGCTGGGGGTGGTGTTTCAGGGTTTAGGGCAGTGCAGTGGTGTTCGGGCAGTGCAGGGGGTCGTGAAGGGGTGGTGTTTCAGGGTTTAGGGCAGTGCAGTGGTGTTCCTGCAGTGTAGGGGGTCATGCTAGGGGTGGTGTTTCAGGGTTTAGGGCAGTGCAGTGGTGTTCGGGCAGTGTAGGGGTCATGCAGGGGCTGGTGTTTCAGGGTTTAGGGCAGTGCAGTTTTGTTCGGGCAGTGTAGGGGGTCATGCTGGGGGTAGTGTTTTAGGGTTTAGGGTAGTGCAGTGGTGCTTGTGTAGTGTAGGGGTCGTGCTGGGGGTAGTGTTTTAGGGTTTAGGGTAGTGCAGTGGTGTTTGTGTAGTATAGGGGGTCATGTTTTAGGGTAGTGCAGTGGTGTTTGGGTAGTGCAGGGTGTCGTGCTGGGGGTAGTGTTTTAGGGTTTAGGGTAGTGCAGTGGTGTTTGTGTAGTGTAGGGGGTCGTGCTGGGGGTAGTGTTTTAGGGTTTAAGGTAGTGCAGTGGTGTTTTTGTAGTGTAGGGGGTCATGTTTTAAGATGCAATGCTCCAATACCTGACCAGTCTGCACTACATAAAACTGCAAAAACCTAAAAATAAAAAGTGTTTTGCACACTTTTGTCATTGGGCTATATGTGGGCTACATCTGGGTAATATTTGTGCTACATTTGGGCTCTTTTTTCACTGGTGGCCATCTTGGAAGACTTCTTTGTTATGAAGTTTCCTAATTTCTTCATTTACTGCAGTCTCCTCAGTAGGAAATGCTTTCAGTTTTTTACTTTGATTCCATCAAGAAGGCATTCAGATGTGTCTCACATCTGCCATAAATTCAGAATGTTAGCATTCTAGTTGCTCATTAGATCACTGGAGTAAAGCTACTGCTCACCAGGGAGTTAACTGGTAGTCTGCTGCTGGTATTGAAAGTGATTGTTTCAGTCTGCATGTCAGAATTTTCTAATGAAATAGAAGAGGATTTGAGATCTCACTTAAAACATGCCCTAATTTTTCTTTCTGCAGCACTAACCATAATTTCTATTTCGAAAAGAACCCCTCATTTTGTTCCTTTTTAAATTAAATGTTTTAAGTGTTACCGGTTTATTCCAATCAAGATGGCTTCAGGTGTGCCATACTTTTGTCATAAGTAAGGCTGTTAGCGCTCTAGTTGTTCTTTAGAACACTCTGGGAAGCTGCAGTAGAACACAAAGGCATCAACTGGCAGGCTGCTCCTGTTGAAATATAACAGGAAGATATTTGAGATCACACTTGAAATATGTCCTAATTTTTCTTTCTACAGCACTAACCATAATTTCTATGACAAAATGAACCCCATCATTTTGTTCCTTTTTAAATTAAATGTTTTAAGTGTTACCAGTTTATTCCAATCAAGATGGCTTCAGGTGTGCCATACTTTTGTCATAAGTAAGGCTGTTAGCACTCTAGTTGTTCTTTAGAACACTCTGGGAAGCTGCAGTAGAACACAAAGGCATCAACTGGCAGGCTGCTCCTGTTGAAATATAACAGGAAGATATTTGAGATCACACTTGAAACATGTCCTAATTTTTCTTTCTACAGCACTAACCATAATTTCTATGACAAAATGAACCCCATCATTTTGTTCCTTTTTAAATTAAATTGTTTAAGTGTTACCAGTTTATTCCAATCAAGATGGCTTCAGGTGTGCCATACTTTTGTCATAAGTAAGGCTGTTAGCACTCTAGTTGTTCTTTAGAACACTCTGGGAAGCTGCAGTAGAACACAAAGGAATCAACTGACAGTCTCTGCCCCTGTTGGATGTACATGTTTTACTGAGAATGTCAGACTTCATTCTCACATGAGTGAGAAAGATAATGTGAATTTACAGAAAATATGCTCTCATTTTAGCTTCTGGAGCACCTTCCAAACCTCCATGGGACAAGCATGAGAAAATAGTGTTCTCTCAAACATGATTCATGATATCCCAGCAGAAGGTTTTTCACATGGTAAAATCACCTTAGAATACACCACAATTCCTAAAATTAGTATGGTACCATCAACAAATAAATTCTAATGTAACTAAAGCCTGTTATCACCCTTTATAGTTCTCCTTTTGGTGACCCTCAAAATCTTCTATTCACTACAATGCATTTCAATGAGGTACTATCATTTATATTGGTCCCAAGATGGCTGCCAGCAATTCCAGGATGAAGTGCTGACAGCCAATCAGATCTCACGATGACATGTGTGGTTAGGCTCCGCCCAGATATATATGTGACTTTACTTTTGATTTTCTCAGGAACTACTGAACGGATTTACACCATTTAAGCAAAAGGCACGACACTGAACCAAGGGCTACCTCTTTGCCAAATTTGGTGTAATTCCGTTCAGCAGTTCGGGCTGTAGCTGCGACTAAAGGTTCCTATGGAAAAATGAATGGGGAAAACGTGTTTTGGGACCCCCCTTTTTTCTCGGCCCCCACTTGACATATCACCCCAAGACTTTCAGGATAGGAGCGGACCGGAGCGCCCCAACAAGTTGGAAACTTTCGCGAAGATTCGTCAACCGGCGCCAACGTTATTTCAAATAGAATGTCGCGGATTTCCTATGGATAATAGGTTTTAACTATAACTATCTACTGGCGACCGCCAGTAGATAATATATATATATATTTATATATATATTCAGTCACTAAACAACCTAAGGTTACAGGGACATTATAGTAGGTAATAGCATAAAAAAACATGGAAATTCACAGCAAAAAAACCGAAGGTTACAGGGACGTTATAGTTAGGTTCAGATTTTACACACAAAAAACCATAGAAAGTCAGCAGTTATAGTTAGCTGAGCTTACTATAACTTACGCCCCGGCAATGTTCTGCTTATGACCTCACATATTACATCACTCATGACATGGTCAGTGACATCACTGATGGCATCGCTGCTGACATCTCAAATGACATCACTGATGAAATCATCCACTTAATTTCTGATGCACCTCCTCACGCCCTAATATAGTCTTTCATACACCCACTGTAAAATATAGACTATCATTCTCGAAACCATAGACACACCAATACCAGTTAGTACATACCCACTCAATGATTCATAGGTTTACACACACATCCACTGACTAATCCATACAGTCTGAAATCAAACAGTGCCAAAGTTATTGGCAAAACAAAAACTGCTCTTCCTCACAAACATCCTCATACTCCTGTAGCCCTGCAGCAGAGGTGTGTGTCCGATGAATAACTCACCAATCTCCAACTCACTTTCCTTAACAATCTTGATGCTGAATTAATGCTGCAGTTAATTCACATTTCGTGTGAAAAGCACAGTGCATTACAATAACACCAGGTACGCTTCAGGTTTCCTGACTCCTTGGTCTATGTATATAACATTTTAAAATATAAATTATTAAGCAATAAAAGAAAACAATGTTAAATAACAATAAAAAAATAAAAAACATGTAAATCCAGTTTAACCAACCTTAGGGAAAGTATGTGAATTGTTAATTTACTTTTTACACTCCACTCTTTGCAACAGCAGGAGAAAAGCTGGACTCAGGATAGGTTTCCTATGCAACAGCAGGGAAAGTGTGTGATTTCGGAGCGATTATATAAACATTCTAGCACCTAATCATTTTTAAAAAAAACATTTAAATACCCACTACAAAAATGATTAAATCATATTATAAATAGAAAATGCATTGTTTCATTTTAATAAAATTGAAAAGATAAAGATACATTTTACAAATATTATTAAATGTACTTATCACTAAATTAATACATAATTTAAATAAAACAAATATGTAAACAAATGAAATATTTAAAAACTGTAAAGCATTATTTAAAAAATATAACAACTTTAATAACTTCTGATCATATCCACCTAAAAACCAAGCACCCACTACAAAAAACATATATATAAAAAATATAAAAAATATAAAATGTATGACATTGATAAAATAATAAACTATTTACACAATTAATAACCGATTAAATAAGTAATTTTCTATTAATACCTAATTAACACAAATATTAATTATTAATTGTAATTTAGTTACTTTCTCACCCTACTCCCTAAATATTCATCAGCCAGCTACTAAATATAAATAAATACCAAAAGTAAAAAATTCAAAACGCACATTAAAATTAACAAATCAGACCTAATTACTCAAAGTATCAATTACATTTTTCATAAATATTACAGAATACAATATTTCATGTGCAATAAAATCTACTTAACAGTAAAATATAATTAATTAAAATTAAATTAACTTCCTTTCATATTTCCTTTCAAACCCTCCAATCAGCTCATAACATAAAATGAAATAAATTAAACTTAATTACAAAAAATGCCAATTAAACAAATCAACATAATTATTAAGAAATAACATATTTAATTTGCAATAAGAAATTAATTAATTTTATAATTAAATTAATTATAATTTAGTTAACTTCCCACCTTATTCCTTACAATCACATGGTCACACTACTGCAGTACTAATTACTAATTAAATGTAAAAAATTAAATTGCACACTTTGAACATATATATTTTTTAAATTATAACAATTATACTAAAAAGTAACTTCTAAAATGTGTACTTTAACTAATAAATATAAAATATTAAAAAACAACATTTATTATAACTATAATTAACTAAACAATATCAAATATGAAGTTCTGTACACAATATTTTTGTAGTAACAATATTCTTCGCACAATATTTAGGCAACACAATATTTGTACATCAATATTTGTGTCATTCACCGTGAGTATAATGTACTAGACTTAGGGCCTGATTTCGAATTTGGCAGTGCAGGAGTGGAGCGGTACGCCACCACCCCGCTCCTGCCAAACTAGACCGCTGGCTGCCCACCAGATTACGAGTTTTCTATGTTGTCTGGCAAGTGGTCCTTTGGCATTCCCACAGCAGTGCCATTGAAAAAGGCACCTCAATGGGAATGCCAAAAAAGTTCCTGCACGGCATGGATTGTTAAGTCCATGTCATGCAGGAACTAGGCATGCAAACGAGGGGCACACCATTTGCCACCCTGCCTACATCCCCATGGCCTGAGGCATCACCACCCTTCTCACCGCCATGGTTAGGGTCGCAGTGAGGAAACTTGTAATATGCTTGGTGGTGCCGCCTCGGCACCGTCAAGGATATTGCGGCCTCAAGACTGCCACGCCAGGGATCGTGGATCTCTCGTGGCTGCAGTGGTCCTCTCACGGTCCGACCAGTCTACTCGTAATATAGCGTCAGACCACTGGTGCGGAGGCCCCCGACTGCCATTGCACCTCCACTGCAAGTTTGGCAGTCCTATGAACAGCCAATCTCATGATTAGGCCCTTAGTCTCCAATTATGATTCATAAGGAGCAAAATTACCACATGATTTTATGCATTAATTTCACAGAGTCAGATTACACATATTTCTGCATGTGGTGTAATTGTATGCAGAGTTACTGATCTGTAAACTTGCATGCAATGTATCAGTCCGCAGCAACAGAGTAAGAATTTATGAGGAGTAAAATTTCAAACATAAAGAAAGTACTTATGAGTTGTTCAGTAACCGTTTCCAAATGAGGAATTAGCACTAATGGTTTTCTTCTGCACAGGCACACCTGCAACGTATGTTCAAATACCAAAAGCATTGTGAAAATCAAATTTAGAGTCCACATTAACCAAAAATGAAGCATATTATAAGTACCTATTGGCATTTTTTAGCAAACCTTTGTTGTTATGCTGACACCTAGGACTAGGGTTAACAACACATATATCTTCATGAACATTATCATGAGCCCCAATTAGAGGAGGGCAAGATTCCTCAGGATTGGAATGTGGGATGGCAAATAAGTTAGCCATGCTGGAGAGTCAATTAATTGAAGAAATGACATCAAATCTGTGGCTTTCAGAATGGAGAAAAAGGTTATTGGCCCGTTGCAGAAATCCACTGGATCACAGACAGGAACCTAGAATGACATACCAGAGAGGACAATACCTGTGGAGAATGGAGGGGCTACCCAGGCTGGGGGATATGAACTGAGTCAGAAAGAAAAAGTGGGAACCCACTGAAAGAAGACTTCTGTCAGTTAACATGGCGATTTGCTGTCCTATAGAAAACGCCCACTGGTACCAAGGTTATATTACTCTTAGGTGAGGACTGTGAACAAACACAAAACAATAGATCATGAGCTAAAAATGGGTATCTAAAGTTAACAGTCATGCAGTCTCTCGAAGTGTATACAGTGTCTGGTCCAATCCAAGCACATTGTCTCACCATGAGAATATCTTTTGCATAGGCTATAGGAAAAGAACTTGTCCTGGCCCTTCGAAAGGGATGAGATCGTGATAAGAACCACTATATGTGGGCAGGTGGCAGGCGAAAGATTAACCACTGCTGGCAGACATTTGAGCTGGAATGCTACCAGACAGTACAGCTTCACTCGGGGTCATCGCTCGAGGTTCTACTCTGGTACTTCCAGCAGTCTTAGTAGAATTGTTAGAGGAGGCAGGGTCCTGGACACAACTTACAGGCCATGATGCGTATCTGATCGAGCTCCATCAGTTAAAGGTACTCATTTTGGAGCAATCAACGTGATCACATGGTAAGGTTGGAGTGTGGATAAGCACAAAGGTGCTGAAGGTTGTGTGAGTATTCTAATGTGAGGCAAAAGAACCAAGGGCTACATGTATCAAACAATTTTGCATTCGCAAATGGTGCAAATCAGTATTTTTGGCCTTTTGCATATGCAAAATAGCAATTTCAAGATGTATGAAAGGCTTTGTAGTCGCAATTTTAGGTAATCACAAAAATAACTATTACCTAAAATTGCGACTACAAATAGGGAATCAAAATGTGCTATTCCTTTAGCACATGTACCAAGCATTTTCTAGATGCAAACTGCATTTAGGAAAATGCTAATACCATCGACTCCCAGTCCATGTTAATCATATGCAAATTTTGAAAAATGCATATAAATGTATTTTTCAAAGAGCCATATAGCACACACATGCCCCTAGGGAATGTGTGCGCTTTACATGTGCTCATTCTTTTTTTGGGGTACTTCAGGGGGGCCTTAGGCCCCCAGGAACCCTTGGCTTTGCATTACCTAATTTGCGATTACCAATTAGGTAATCCCAAATTAGCTAATGCAAAACCATTCACACCTATGGGCCTTTAAGGACATCAGAACGAATGGAGTAGTATTACCTAATAGTGATTACCTATTTACCGAAACACTATTTGGTAATATTAAGGAATCGCAAAATCTTTGGCCACCGCCCCGCTCCTGCACCACCAAACCTCACCACAGCCCACCAGAATATGAGTAAAATAGTGGTCTTGTGGGTAGGTGGCGTGGCAGTCCAGTGGCAGTGCAGTTTAAAGGCACATATGTGAGCCTTAAATTGCTCAGCCACGGGACCGCCAGTGCACATTCCTGCACAGTATGGACTGTGCAGTCCATGTCGTGCAGTAATGGGATGCATGCACACAGGGGGGCACAACATGTGCCCCCCTGCATGCACACTAGTTCTCAGGGGCAAAAAGGGGCCCTGCAGGGCCCCCTTTCGTTCTTCACCACCAGCAGTTTCATGAAAGCTCCATGAAACCGCTGGCAGTGAGGAAAGGCATAATATGCCTGGCTGTGCCTCAGGGCACCACCAAGCATATTGCAGCCCTCTGACAGCTGCACCACTGCCAGGGATCTCTGATCCATGGCGGTAGCGGTGCTTCTATGGTGGCCTGACAGCCCAAGTTTTAATCCGGCAGTCGGACCACCAGTTCAGTAGTGGCCGAACTGCCACCACTGCGCCAAACTCATAATTAGGCTCTTTGTGAACATCGGATTTTCTGATGTTCATCAACTGCAAATCCCCATTTTTGTTGCATCTTTACTGATTTATTTGATGGGAAATGTTCTTATCATGCTGATAATTCATTCAATTTCACAGTTGCACAAACCCATGTATTTCTTCCTCACAAACTTGTCCGTCCTTGACATTACGTGCACATCAGCCATTTTCCCACCCATGATGTCACATTTCTTTCTGAAAGGCTTCCATGTCTCTCTTACATGATGCCTATTGCAACTCTATTTTTTGTGCTCATGGTGTCCACAGAGTTTCTTCTGCTCACAGTCATGGCTTATGATTGGTATCTAGCCATCTGCAATCCCCTACGATACACAACCACATGAATACATTTTTGTGCATGCAGATGGCAACTGGAAGCTATGTGGTAAGTTTTATGATCCCACTGCCACACACCATCCTAACATCTGGGCTCTCCTTCTGCATATCTCACACCATCAACTATTTCTTCTGCAATTGAACACGCTTGTTTGAAGCTTTCTTGTTCCAGCACTCTTACAGTTGAGGCACTGTCATACATCAATGGTGTTATTGTTGGACTAACACCATTCATCGTAATCATCGCATCATACAACAACATCATATCAACTATCTTAAAAATACAGTCAAAGGATGGTTGATACAAGGTCTTCTCCACGCGAGCCTCACAACTGACTGTGGTTATTGTGTTCTATGGATCCGTGTGTTCTATATATAGGCGATCAACTTCAATGTATGCAATTAAAAACACCAAAATAATGTCTCTGTCTTATATCATTGTTACTCCTCTGTGTAACCCCATTATATACAGTCTGAAAAACATGAAGTTTAAAAATGCCTTAAGAAGCAAAAAGAATACAAGATAGATCATACTGTGAAAAAACATTATATTCATTTAATTTTGATCACTTTATTGTCGCAGGTAAGGATTGGAATAGTCTTAATTAACTGTTTTCCTTAATAACATCAATTTAAAATAATTCAGAAATGGATACAATTAGTGTTAGTATTGAAATAATTGAAGAGGAATACTTTAAAAATAAATGTACTTAATAAAATGTAATGTTTCATGTAATTTAGTAGAAGACTGAGAATGAGTAAGGTGTGATTGTTTATTATTGGTGTTATTCTAGGAGACATTTGGAAGACACAGTGATGAAAGTGCCTTTCATACAGTGTGACAGCATCATTCACCACACATGCAATTTTAGTGGAAGTCATTGCACAACCATGAATTTCTCTGAAATGTGTGATCATATGTATTTTTCAATTCGACTAGATGAATGCCAGTCAGTAGATTTGATAATATTTAAAGATGTAGGGTTTGGAGTTTCCCCTCACATATTTTTCATGAAATTGAGTACAAAATATTGTGATGAAAAATGCAATAGTTCAGTGACTTTGGTGAAAATTGAATTGGATTGTAATAACATTTTGCAGTGGGCCTTGGCACTTGACCTTCATTCTGTCGGATGCCCTCCAAGGAACATTTGGTAAAATTGGTAAACATTTGTGCTTCTTAAAGCACCGGTGGCCACATTCATCAATTAAATTATTAAAATCAACAAATAATGTAAATGCAATTAGTTCATAGGGGAGTATCAAGCAGTTATCTGAATCAGATCAATTTGCCCAAATTCAACTGTGGCAAGTAATTTAGTTTAAAATGCAGCTCTACCAAGACAAGTCTGCGGCCTTAAAAGCAAATCATGCTGAGCTCACACGTACTGGTCTGAGCTACTGTCCACCGGCAGGTAGCAACAAATCAGAAAGACAAGATAGATACATGCCATTGGCGATGTGTGGACAGGCACGAGGTGAAACATGTGGCCTTAGGGGAATATCTGCATTCACAAGACCGAGAGATGGCCAAAAATATTGGGTCCTAATAAATTGTCCTTGATAGGCAGTTTCACAAGTTGAATCCAGACTCCTACCCTTTGCTGGTCTTGTGTGCCCACAGCTTCCTGCTTAGCAGTTACTGATTGGGTGTGGGGATGCCATCAGTGCAATTCAATTGGTGCGGATAGTTTAATAATACTGAGATGTCATTCTGTACAATGCACAGCATGTTAGTAAAGTGTGGATGCTCTTGCACAATCATACTCACACACACACACACACACACAGACTCAGACACATCATTTGTGTACAAAATCAAGTTAAACTACACAAACATACAAACATTAGAAATTCTACATTATAGGTATAAGTTTCTGCCCTACTCAAAATGTACTTGCACACCTCCTTTTACAGAGTTGTCAACTCTCTAGCCGCAATATATTTACTACAACTCAGCCTGCTACCATGCACTGTGTTCTTATAAATGAAGTCATTTGAGATTTCATGAGTCTTGTTATGAATGCAATCATTTAACATTCTATGAGTGATATAATATGAAAGGGTATAAGCTCTGCATGGGGAAGGCACAAGTTATAGTGAATATATTGTGGATAACTGGTTGACAACACTGTGTACGAAGGTCTGCAAGTTATAGTACATTTCAAAAGGGACAACAATTATAAATTTAAGTTATAACCATAACTTTAAAATTTCTGTTTATGTAGTTTAAGTTGGTTTTGTGTACCTAAAATTTATAGATTTTCCCAACTATAACTTAGCTTAAACCTTTATTTTTTTATTGAATTTTTATTGTTTTTTTAAAATGTGTTTCAAATGTTATTGTGGAGTGTTATCTTGTGGAGTGTAATCGAGTTGAGTGTTGTCAAGTAGATTGTCATTGAATAGAGTGTCATACATTGGCATTGAGTGGAGTAGAGTGTTGTAGAGTGTACTGGCATACAGTGGAGTAGAGTGTTGTAGATTGGAGTCAGTGTCATTGAAGGTAGTGTCATAGAGTAGATTGGAGGGGAGTGTCATAGAGTGAAGGGTCGTTGAGTGGAATGTCGTAATGCAGTGTGTCATAGAGTGGAGTATTGTAGAGTGGCCTAGAGTAAAACAGAGTGGAGTACAGTGGTGTAGAGTGAAGGGGCATATAGTGGAGTAGAGTGTTCTAGAGTAGAGTGACATAGAGTGTAGTGGATTATCGTATAGTACAATATAGTGGCATAGAGTGGAGAGGAGTGAAGTTTCATAGAGTGTTGTGGAGTAATGTATTGTCTGGTAGAGTGGCATAGAGTGGAGTAGAGTGTTGTGGAGTTTAGTGGCATAAATGAAGTAGAGTGTCATAGAGTGTCATAGAGTGGAGTGTCATTCAGTGGATTTGGAATCTCATAGTGGAGAGTCGCTGAATAGAGTGTTGAAGAGTGTTGTAGAGTGGAGTACAGTTGAGGAAAGTGGAGGGGCATACACTTGAGTTGAGTGTTCTAGAATAGAGTGGTGTAGAGTGGAGTCACATGCTGTAGAGTACAGTGAAGAGCCATAGATTGGAGTGGATTGTCGTAGAGTGGAGTGTATTATGGTAGAATGGCATCGACTGGAGTGTTTTCAAGTGGAGTGGCATTTAGTATAGTGTCGTACCATCACATAGAGTGGAGTTGAGTGTTGTAGAGCGGAGTGGCATAGAGTGGAGTAGAGTGGAATAGAATGTTGTAGAGTAGAGTGTCATTAAGTGGAGTGTCATTGAGTAGGCCAGAGTGGGAGTCATGGAATTGCACTCCATTGAAAAACAATTCAGAGAAATTCTGTAGAATCCCGCCAATGGGTGGCAAATGCAGGTCGCCTTCCGAATTTAGCACAGCAGCATGTTCCGTGCTGAAAATCAGGGCAAATATAAGCATGCTATTTTCAAAATGATTTTGCTGCAGCTCTAGTACAAAATCTACTAAGGAAGTAGCCCTCTGACCGTGACTTTCTACATTTAAAATTTCACAGTAAGACCTCCTAGCAACCGGAAATCGCACTAGCAAATGCCAAATCTCACTTGCGCTCTCCAGCTCCCATTCTGAAGCCTTGCGTTATTCCCATTGTCACTACATTGGCATAAAGTAGCTCAAACAAGACATTCTGCCACGCAGCAGTTGGCAAAATTTAGCAGGAACTCAGCATTAGAAGAGTAAAGTGTTGTAGAATGAAATATCGTAGAGTGGAGTAGAGTGGAGTAGTGTGTGGTAGAGTGAAGTGGCATAGAGTAGCGACTCAGGAATGTTTGTCTCAAGATTACCTGGCACTTTGATGGGGCAACCTTTCACCCTTGGAGATGTTGTCAAAATTCGACCACTGCATGCAGATTTTGATAGGATGGATGAGGTTTTTGCGAATCCGTATGACGGCAAGCTGTAAGCGTGTCTAGGATATTTCAAATATATCTATTGTTTCATCATATAATTACTTTTAATCAAGGGTGCATAGCCATGGCTGAGATAGGGTAAGTAGCAGTTAATGGAATTTGTGACTCATCTAGTGAGTCGTAGCTGAATGACCTATTGTGGAAATAGTTGATTCACATAATGACACTGAGATTGCTGACCCTGATTAGGGGGCTACAAGAGAAAGTATCCATAGGTGTCATTCAGGCTCCTTATGCTCTTCATCATCACAAGAGATTCATTGACTCCATCTCTGGAAGTATGATTTGCCAGGTGACAAGGCAGAATTGTTGTATCATAGAGAGAGTATGGCAGCCATCTTGAAAGCACATTTTGACACTTTGTTGTATTGATTAGTTAATATGTGATGAATGCCTGAAGCATCTTCCTTCTGGCTGGAACCACAGCCCATACAGATACACATGGACACATCTCATGAGTAGTTATATTGAAAAACAGTTAAAGAAGGTAACCATCCAAAAATCCTTGCTATGTGACTCATGGACATGATCAGACCTTGAACATTCTTTCTTTACATATTTTTTAGAGTTTATCCTTTGTTTCAGAAAGCTTTTTACTGGAGAAGCTGAACAGCCTTTAATGAGAACGTTATTTGTTAATTGTTTGGTTCTGCAGGTGAGACAACCTCATAATTTCCCTTGACAGCTTTGGGGCTAACATCCCATGGGGGCTACAAGTGAATAAAAAGGCTGCTTTTGTGCATACAGTTTTGAATGGAAAGAACCTGCTGGGACATATTCAGTAACATGAATTTCACAGCGCTTTCTGGCTCTTGCAGGCTGTTTTCATGTGCGTACCAAAACCAGATCCTTTTAGGTGACCTTTTTAATATGGTTCTGTCATCTTTTCTAGCGCTGGCTTCAGAGGCAGATTCGGTGCATCAGCATCCTTATTGGTTTGATCTGGTTTAGAAGAGATAATGTTTGCAGTGCTTTAGAATTCTTCAGACTGATGTGAGTCTTATCCGGAGGTAAGGAGCCCTGGCTCTGCAGCAGAACATATACAAAATGCTAGCTTTGTACCTCAATCCTTTTTTTCTCCAAAATATAGTCAAACAACTGTAGACAGAATATATCACTAGTTATATTTTTCTGCCCAAAGCCTCTCTTCTAAGATTGTACAGTGGGTAAGTGGGTGCTCCTCATTGCCATCTGTGAACCGTAAATTACATCTTAGCGCTCACATACATATAAATTTGAAGTTGTAGGCATGTCAAGTTTCAAAATGATTGTAAGGTGTGTTTGACATAGATTAGTAAACTGACTCAGCACCCGTGAGCTGGATCCCATCTCCAATATCTCTGAAAACCCTCCTCTCCCATTATTCTCCTGAATTGAGCTTCAGGCTTTTTCTTTTTCCTTGTGAAAGAGAAAATCAGTAATGCCAAGTTTGGACACAAGGCATTAACAAAAACCTAAACACAAAGGGGGCAGTAACATTATTCAGCACTCTGATGGAACCAGAAGGTGACAAGTTGTGCTTTTCAAAAACCCTAAATACTAAATAAATAAAAGTTACTGCAGAAATATGTCTTTCGAAAAGATTACTTTTCCTACATAAAGACAAGGTAAAAGGTTTAAATTTAGATTTTATCCAACACTGAGAAGAAGAAAAAAATATTATTTTTGTTTTTAAAGTATTTATTTTCTACAACGTGCGCATACTATAAAGGTGTCCTTCACTTAATGCAGTAGGACAGCTTGCTGTGCTGCGTTGTGTGACAGGGAAAGAGCAAAAATGTGCCATAGCTACTTAGATAATATGTTGCATTCCTGCCCTCTCCCTGCACTGGCACTCTATGTGCTGCCTACATTAATGTCCCAGTTCTCACACTATTTAATCCAGTGTTTGAGCATGTGAGATCAGAAAAAGCAATATCTATGTTGTCATTGGTGGACCAGCTCACACTCCCCATTGTGGATTTGTCAACAAGCATACTTCAATGCAAAGTAGGCATGCACTTTGCTGTGTTCTTTTATGTACACTTTGTTTCATTCCAGCCGGTCTCAGTTTTTTTGTAAAATGTAAAATTACATGTACTATTTATTGAAGGAGGTAACGTATTCTCTTTTAGGCAAAATATGCATGGGTGCACACTACAAATTAACTCTTAATGAGCTAGAACTGAGCCTAAACAAGCAGGTGAGAAATGCTCATTCCCTCCAGCAATAATCACTGACAAATACTGCGACTTTACTCACTGAGATCCCTGTTTTTTGGTTATCACAGTCCACAATATTCCCAGCTAAATCCCTCAGGTCACTTTATATAAACTACTGAATGAATTCTGGCTCAACATGGCATACATAGATGTTCAACCATTGCCCAACTACATAGATCAAGAGGAGAACATCTCTGTAAGACCGAGCCAAAACCATTGATCCATCCAGTACTCAGTGGAAAGTTGTTGTCTGAAATTTATTAAGGCTAGGATATACACTTGTATTATGCAGTTATTTTTAGGCATCCCTTAAAGGCAGTGTTAGCTCTCTGGCACGACCTCATGTCATCTGTCAACACATGCAAAACACAACATACACATTAGTACAGATAAAGTGTTGCCTAAACTAATATTTTGGCTTACTTCTATAAGGTTTGTTTTCACACCCACGGGTGACACAAGGAAACTTAGTTCAATGCACCAACGACTGAATGTGAAAAACAGGTTATTGTAGCCCCATAGAACCCCACCTGAGGCATAGCTGAAGTGGAGTCCATGTTTTTGGGTTACAGCAAGCAGAGGTAATCCAAACTATAGTTCATTAATGATTTACACTCTCAAGATCACCCAGAAATGGAATACGCATTTGAACATAGTTATTTCAAAATAACTATTTAAAAACTCCGGTATCTAGTACACCAATATTGGTATCATTATAGAAGATAAGAATTAAAAGTAGGTAAGCTTTTCAGCAACCGTGAAAAAAAGGAATAATTGTTGTAATATTGTCTCTAAGCGCTATGCTAGTTCTAGGAGATGATTACATGTTAAGCCTGAGTTTCGAAAGTGGTGCAAATACCTGGACAACACAGTTTGTTATCTGTTTAGAATAGTTTGCCAACTATTTCAAGCACAAGGCCAAGAGCAAGGAGATTCTGCCTGTGTGAGAACACAATCATGGCACCAGTTAGTGAAGGCAAAATGCTTCCCAGAGCCTCTGAGATCTTGCTGGAGGCATCTTCAGTCGTGGTGGAATCTGGTGCTATGCTCAACAGGAACTTTGATCTGGTTCTATGACCTGGGTGAAGTTTCTCTCCTCCCAAGTGGTCACTTGACAGACTTTTTATACTGAAGCTTATCTGCTATGGGGAATTTCTGACATAACCTTAGGAATGTCTGACATAGCCTGTGTGCATCAATGTTTGAGCCTTTGATGGATTATTATAAACAAATATGGAAATGTCAATTTATACTACATTGTTTACATTTTAATAAATCTGTCCCATAGTTTCTTTGCCTTTATTGAATGATGCACTCCTCATATCTTGCGACTCTCCATAAACTGTAGAGCACACAGAGGCAGGAATGAAGATCAGAAGGTGCAACTACATGATACGTATTATGCAAAGTATACAACGACAGACAGGAGTTCTTTAGAACTGGACCACCTTGACCACGGCCTAGCTCTGACTTTCTGCAGCTCAGTTTTTCTTCTCTGGCTGGCCAATGTTTTCCATTTTATCTGACTGATGTCTGAATGGTGTAATATGTGATTAAGAGGACCACTCAGTGGTATCCCAGGGCTCCAAGTATGGAGAGGGAAAAAGGTCCCTTGTAGCCACTTCATTGTAGAAATCTCAGGGGGGTCTGCAATAAAGAAAGAACAACTGCATTTAATCTGAAATTTTCTCGAATTAGTCGATTATTTTATACAGCTCTGAATCAGATGTAAACCATGCCTACTGTTTCAGAACTGTATTTTCTGAAATTCAAGCTTCAGCCTGGAGAAATATTGGGTTAAATTAGTTCACTTTACACACTGTACTGCAGATGCATGAAAGCAGATGCTCAGCTCTTCTCTGAGCCAGCACAGCCATTCATGATATGGCCCACGATAGTAAGTGCAAAGGTACAGATCTGTTTTTTATGCTCTTGCTCTGTGTAGAGTTCATTCATTTAAACTGATATTTTGCTGTCTTTGCTTGATTACTTTGGACAGCACAGCTCAGAACCAGAATGAAGAAAGCACTTCCCAATGTTTCCAAGCTGTACTGTCTAAAAATCATGCTCAGACTATTACTGTAATTATGAGTATTTTGGTAACAATATCTACTGCAGGATCACAGAAACAATACACTGAGCAAACAAGAGGAGCAATTGGCTGCTGATTTTCATGTTCAATTGCTTTTAGCATTTTTTTCTTAGAACAAAATGCATCCTTCGGTAAATTTTTGACACAAAGATGCATTGTGCAAAGTGAAAATAGTGCAAAATGCTGTGTTACACTCCCTGCATAATTTGCATAATATCATGTAATTTTGTAGTGATTTCCCATAAATATTCGAAGTACACCCGCCCCTAATATATATACATATTATTCATGATTTCTGAATTTTCTCCTGACTTCCCTCACCACAACCGACCCCAAACCCTAAAATTATCATGACCTCCCTTTACCACTGCCCAACCCTAAACCCTAAAGTTTCCCTTACCACCCTTTATGATTGACCACGCCTAAACCCTAAAATTACCTTCACCCTCCTATACCGCTGCCCACACGTAAATACCTCAAATTATCTTTACTTCCCTTTACCACTACCCGCCACCAAACTGTAAAATTACCCTTACCTCCCTTTACCAGTGCCCGCACCTAATCAGTTATTTTTAAAATAACATAATCATTAAGGTCCCATTTGGACTTTGGCGGAGAGGGTACTCCTCCTCATTTAGAGTTGGGTGGAACTACAGTGTGTAGAGAGTGGACACTACATCTTTTTTGCTACCTTCATATACCCAACAGCCCAATGTTGCAAGGCTTGTGGGTGGTTTAGTAATGAGTTCACCTGTCCAATTTAGAGTGGGTAAACGCATGGCCAGTTTTCACTTTTGGCAAAACATGCTCGCTATTTCACTGACACTGTCTCTCACACAGATACACATTTCTACAGTAATACAGGGAGACCACAGTGGACACAGAACCTTAGGAAAGAGAGCAACATAGGAACAGGATGGTGCAAAAAGAGGGGCATGGGAGGGAACAAGCAAAACAATGCCCCAAGCTTTGGTTCATCTCTTCATGTTTTACTTCAAATTACAAGCATAAGTGGAGATGCTCAGAGAGCCAACCAAGCTTCCAGGGATGGCCTTTTCCACAACTTCTGCATGCAGTAAAGAAGTGTTTCTAATCAGAAGGGGTGCACTGGAACTGAATGGGACAACCTCACCAAATGAAGCCATAGCATCATTTAGAGGGAACACTACCCTCCTCCATTCCATGTCATCATGTAGAATGTCAGTCTGATGACCATTTCTCTGTAGTTCTCAGATAAAGCATGTCATCATTAAAAATGCCAAAGCTATGGTGTTTAGAGGTGTGATTTTGGGCAAACTCTGCTAGTAATGAGATTTTGACAGATATTACAGCAGCCTTCTAAATTTGGGCCTATCCTCTCCCATTGAACAGTATCAGACCCAAGATGACATTTGCACAACTCCTAGATCTCTCACATAAAGAGCATGAGGCACCTGAACCCCTAGTCTGAACATTTAAAGGTGTAACTTCAATAGAAATGTGTTTATAGGAAGAGTAAGACCAACAAACATTATCAAACATTATCACAGCCATCAGAGTTTAGGTTTAGATCCATTGAACAATATGGAGCTCTCTGTGCACTGTGAAAACTGAATGCAGATTTGCATATGAAATGCATTATCTCCACTATTGGAGTTGGAATGTGGTTTGGGCTTAATCCCAGTAACAAAAGGTGGAGCTCATGGCGCAGTTTACAAAACAGTATATTGTAAAATAAAGTGTGCAAAGCACCTAAAACACCAAGTCTGTACTGGCTAGAGCCGGAATCCCAGACAAATTCTCCTAGTATAGTGATTTATGCCACAATAGGTCTTGAGGAGCACTTTTTATGATTGCAATAAAGCAGTTTGTGAAGGGCCTTACTTCTTTCTCCATGATACCTGCTTGCAGCACACACAAGAGCTACCTATGGGGCATGTTTACATAGTGTGGTGATGTGGGCTGGAGGGAAGGGCTTTTTTCTCAATTTGCCACATTTCCTTTTTTTGCACCCTTTATTTATATTTTCAGGGAAAATACAGCCTGATAACATTAAAGAAACATCGCTACTCATCAGACATGCCAGAGGAACAACCCCACCCAAGAAGGTGACCATTCATTCCATGAAGGTTCGATCTTGGGTAATCCAGATGAGGCTGAACCATACGAAATCACTGTAAATAAACAGTGGTGGCTGTAAATAGTATCAATAAAGTCGCAACAGGGAAAAAGGGGCTTGATACAGTGGAAGGCTGGGAGAACAGGTAAGGATGTGGGATTAATTTGATTATAGATTACAGATGAGAACAGCCCTGCACTAGGCTTCACTCCGCTATATCAGTAACCCAATAAACAGATATGTTGTAAGGAAACATGTATATATATTAGTGGTGAGCCATTTTCAATTAGCTACATATTAATTAGCCTAAACATTTTCACTCTTTTTGCTTTTTCTTTTATTGAAAAAAAAACAATTTTCTTTTAAAATCCTCTTTCAAATGAATAAACATTTGAATGCTGTCAATAATGTCATATTTATTGTGCTTTGTATGTTCACTTTTCACAGCCCAGAAGAAGTGGTTGGTGAACAGCGGAACATGTGTTATCTATGGTTGTTTCACAGTATAAGGAACTATTCATGAGACTTGTACTTTGTTTGTGATTAAAAAGTTATTCCTGGAGAGAAGTTTTCGATGAAATGTACTGCTCTAACAGGTAAAAAGTTTGTTTGAATCGGAATTTTAAATGAAAATAGTTTTTCAATAAATGAAAAAGTGACATGAGTGAATGTGTATGGGTTAATTAATATATAGCTAATTGATAATGGCTCCCTGCAAATGTGTATATAAGGATGTGGTATCAAGTAGTTCATGAAAGCATGCCCAACAAAGTACAGATGAAAAGAATACACATCGATCATAGAGTGTGGTGTGGTCAAATCAAGAATCAATAGCCCAAAGTAGAACCACAAAGTACTACTGTGAGGGTAGGATGTCATGACCACTAACTTCAGAATCTTGCACAATAAAAATGGAACTGCAAGTAAAAAACTCTATGTCTTGGGCAATCACCCTGCCATCTGACGTGCCCCCTCACTCAGAAGGATGTGGCAAAGCAGAACTCCGACTTGGGGGTTATTCCTGAGTATTACCTACCTTAAGGTAAGCTCCCCATGCCCTTGTGAAGGATTCTAGCTTGTTGTTAAGCTTATATGTAAACCTTTCATGTAGAGCTACTCAGTGGAGTTCTATCATCTGTTCTGTGGGAGTGGGACATGTAGGCAGACACCAGTGATGGAGGATAAATATCTTTGCCACCACCAACAAAGTAACCAGCAATCAATGAGTATGGACATCCATTGCAGGAGCATCCGCAGCATTATAAAGGAGAGCCAGATGGGTGGAGGGATGTATAGACCGAGGTTGGAACTATTGTAAATGCACCTATACTGACGCCCAGTAGAGCTGAAGACTCTGACAGATGCACAGTATGGGCCATATTCACAAGGAGCTATTGCCGAATTATCGGCACTTCATCGCAGCCAAAGTCATGATAAATTTACCTCCCCATTCACAAGCTGGTGCTAACAGCCCATATCACCAGTTTACCTGCGATAGCAGCCACAAAAAACATCACCACAGAGGACCCCCGCAACTATCGCTAATGAGATGCAGAGTGGGCGTTCCCGTGCCAAAAGCCGCGACAACACCATACCGCAACATTCACAACGACCAGCCAGATCGGAGATAAAAACACAAAACCGGCGATAAGGCGCGTTAGCACCAGGAAATCTACACCTGCTCTGACATGGTGTAAAGTCAGACGGCAGCCAGCACCACAAAATGGAGCCCGGCCCAGGGCCACATCGGAAGGGCAACAGATGCCATGGACTCTAGGTGAGAGGCCACCACTTGGTCACAGCGCGTTCTAATCTGTGTTTAACTGTGTTCTTGATAACTTTTTAACTTTGTTCTTAAACCTGACTTTTAAAAAACAAAACAGTGATTTTACTCACCACGTGTTGTTTGTGAATGCTGTAATTGAATTTGATCACCCTGTAATTTCGGTACTGGAAAAGATCACTTCCTGTAGAGCGCTCTGACTACTAGAGCGCTCCAGCAACTTCCTGCCTCACTCCTGGGTCTCGATCACGTGACTTCCAGGAGAGGCTTAGCCAAACTACCAGCATTAAATGCCGGTTGAAGCGCGGGAGCGGGCACTCTAGGTGAGAGGCCGCCACTTGGTCACAGCGCGTTCTAATCTGTGTTTAACTGTGTTCTTGATAACTTTTTAACTTTGTTCTTAAACCTGACTTTTAAAAAACAAAACAGTGATTTTACTCACCATGTGTTGTTTGTGAATGCTGTAATTGAATTTGATCACCCTGTAATTTCGGTACTGGAAAAGATCACTTCCTGTAGAGCGTTCTGACTACTAGAGCGCTCCAGCAACTTCCTGCCTCACTCCTGGGTCTCGATCACGTGACTTCCAGGAGGGGCTTAGCCAAACTACCGGCATTAAATGCCGGTTGAAGCGCGGGAGCGGGCACTCTAGGTGAGAGGCCGCCACTTGGTCACAGCGCGTTCTAATCTGTGTTTAACTGTGTTCTTGATAACTTTTTAACTTTGTTCTTAAACCTGACTTTTAAAAAACAAAACAGTGATTTTACTCACCACGTGTTGTTTGTGAATGCTGTAATTGAATTTGATCACCCTGTAATTTCGGTACTGGAAAAGATCACTTCCTGTAGAGCGCTCTGACCACTAGAGTGCTCCAGCAACTTCCTGCCTCACTCCTGGGTCTCGATCACGTGACTTCCAGGAGGGGCTTAGCTAAACTACCGGCATTAAATGCCGGTTGAAGCGCGGGAGCGGGCACTCTAGGTGAGAGGCCACCACTTGGTCACAGCGCGTTCTAATCTGTGTTTAACTGTGTTCTTGATAACTTTTTAACTTTGTTCTTAAACCTGACTTTTAAAAACAAAACAGTGATTTTACTCACCACATGTTGTTTGTGAATGCTGTAATTGAATTTGATCACCCTGTAATTTCGGTACTGGAAAAGATCACTTCCTGTAGAGCGCTCTGACTACTAGAGTGCTCCAGCAACTTCCTGCCTCACTCCTGGGTCTCGATCACGTGACTTCCAGGAGGGGCTTAGCCAAACTACCGGCATTAAATGCCGGTTGAAGCGCGGGAGCGGGCACTCTAGGTGAGAGGCCACCACTTGGTCACAGCGCGTTCTAATCTGTGTTTAACTGTGTTCTTGATAACTTTTTAACTTTGTTCTTAAACCTGACTTTTAAAAAACAAAACAGTGATTTTACTCACCACATGTTGTTTGTGAATGCTGTAATTGAATTTGATCACCCTGTAATTTCGGTACTGGAAAAGATCACTTCCTGTAGAGCGCTCTGACTACTAGAGCGCTCCAGCAACTTCCTGCCTCACTCCTGGGTCTCGATCACGTGACTTCCAGGAGGGGCTTAGCTAAACTACCGGCATTAAATGCCGGTTGAAGCGCGGGAGCGGGCACTCTAGGTGAGAGGCCACCACTTGGTCACAGCGCGTTCTAATCTGTGTTTAACTGTGTTCTTGATAACTTTTTAACTTTGTTCTTAAACCTGACTTTTAAAAAACAAAACAGTGATTTTACTCACCACATGTTGTTTGTGAATGCTGTAATTGAATTTGATCACCCTGTAATTTCGGTACTGGAAAAGATCACTTCCTGTAGAGCGCTCTGACTACTAGAGCGCTCCAGCAACTTCCTGCCTCACTCCTGGGTCTCGATCACGTGACTTCCAGGAGGGGCTTAGCCAAACTACCGGCATTAAATGCCGGTTGAAGCGCGGGAGCGCCGCCGGCTCGCCGAAGGCGCGCCAAAGGCAAGCCCGTCTGCGCCAGACCGGGCCCGACCGGGCCTAGGGCCCAGCCACTATGTTCAATTATTGAAATATTCCTCATCGGAGCTCAGAATGCTTCATGATGCGTCATATAAGCCCGGAGACTCAACTCTAGCACGTCTATGCCACCTTAACATTGGTTTGACACAAGACTTGTTTCCGGAGGTCAGGTTGCCCCTCACCCACGCCCCCCAGCAACGTACCCAGGTTAATATGGGGAAAAAAGACATCTCAATCTTATATCTTAATACTCGTTCACTAGTCAAACACCAGCTGGAAATTTTCAGCCTCCTTGACTTTGAACAACCTGACATTCTGTTAGTTACAGAAACTTGGCTCACCCCCGAATCCTCACCTGATATCTTAGCTGCCCTACCCTGCGAATATTATATCTTACAAACTAACCGTCCACCTGGTAAGACAAGTGGCGGAGTAGCGGCCATCATCCACAAAAACTTGAGTTTTACCGCCCTTACCCCACTCAATCTTTCCGTCACTGACAATGCAGTGATAAAATTTGAATCTAATTCGGCCCCGTTCATCTGCATACTACTTTACAGGCCACCTCAGTACATGCCCCAGTTCCCACATCTGTTAGCCGAACAAATCGCACCTCTAGTCACTAACTATACTAGAATCCTCCTAATTGGGGATTTCAACTATTGGGCCAATGACCCTCAAGGAGGACCACAATCCACCGAGTTGACAGAATTATTAAAAAACTTGAACCTTATTCAACAAATTTCCTCAGCTACCCATTCAAAAGGCCACATTCTAGATCAACTCTGGACTACCAACTTAGTGATATCAGCTCCATCTATTATGCCTTGTGTATGGTCTGATCATCACTTGGTAAAATTCTCCTTAAAATACTCGCTCACAGGGAAAGTACCCACCTTGGGAGGAAGAATGGCGAGAAAATGGCTCTCCATCTATAATAACGACTTTACCGCCACTTTAATTAACCCCTTAAGTGCTTCTGTCGGCCAACGGCCGTCGCGAGCACTACCTCGGTAGTGCTGCACATGTCCGTTGGCCGACGCGGCCCCGCCCGCTTAATAGAACGTTCCGCACTGGCGCGGAACGTTCGAAGCAGTTAAGCAGTTAACACAGCCCCTTGCCCCATACCTGATGTTAACCTACACGAAAAATCTTTCTCGTCTTGGTTACTAGCGGCCAGTAACACACACGCTCCACTTAAACGAATCAGCCTCACCCGCCGGCATGAGGCTCAGAGATGGTTTTCCCCCGATTTAAACTCCCAAAAACGTTCCCTCCGTCAATTGGAAAGAAAGTGGAGGCAGGACTACTCTCAAATAGGAAAAACTACTTATGTCCGGGCCTTGCATGATTACAAGAAGGCCATCTCCGCAGCCAAGGCAGCCTATTTCTCAACACGAATTCTCAACTCTAATAATCAAGCCAAGGAATTATTCACAATAGTTGATGAACTGTCAAACCCTGAGAGAGTCCTAACTAAACCCAAGCCGTCACAGGCCCTGTGTGACTCCTTGAATAATTTCTTCATTGATAAGATTACCGATATCAAAGCCAGCATTCCACACAGGCCCTCACAAGACACTACCCCGTCCATACCCAGGAACCCCCATTCTCTGGACTCTTTTTTACCCATCGATACAGAGACTTTGAATAACTTACTCGCTAAAGTCAAATCTGGCTCTCCCTTGGATCATTGCCCCCCTCACGTCTTGAAAGCAGCCTTTATGGCCTTCCCAGACCCAGCCCTTGCCCTATTAAATCACTCCCTGTCCCAGGGCTGCGTCCCCAAGGCTTTTAAGGAGGCTATAGTAGTCCCTCTTTTAAAGAACCAAGTGCTGACCCCCAGACATTAGTAAATTACCGTCCTATCTCCTTGCTCCCCTACATGGCTAAGCTACTAGAAGCCCATGTGGCAAAATGCCTATCCAACTTTCTGGAACAGACAGGATTTTTTGACCCAAGTCAGGCCGGTTTTCGGCCTGCTCATTCCACTGAAACAGTGACCTTGGCAATACTGGACTCCCTACGTGAAAATGCAGACAGAGGCAATCATCAGGCCCTGATATTGCTTGACCTCTCAGCTGCATTCGACATGGTCGACCATAATATACTAGTGGACCGTGTCAGAGAGGCAGGTTTTCAGGGTCCAGCCCTTAGCTGGATTAACTCCTTCTTAGTAAACCGCACTCAGGCAGTCCGTATTGGCCAATTCACTGCTCCTAAATTAAAAACAACTTGCGGGGTCCCACAGGGCTCCTCGCTCTCACCACATCTTTTCAACCTCTACCTATGCCCACTGATAAGATCTTTGAAAGACAGGAAGGTGACCACCTTCAACTATGCAGATGACTTCCAACTCATGTTTTCAATTGATAACTCCCCCGAATCTATAACCAACTTTCAATCTACTATGATTTTCATCCAGCAATGGATGAACCTCAATCATTTAAAACTCAATCCCAGTAAAACTGAACTAATTTTGACAGGGGGAGGTCGCAATCCATGGGGTCCACAATATTGGCCCAGTGACTTGGGACCCCCCCCCACCCCCTGCACTTCAGTAAAAAGTCTAGGGGTTACTATAGGCAACGACCTGTCTTTAAAAATGCATGTAGGCACAGTGGTTTCCGCCTGTTTTCTACAGTTACGAAAAATCAGAAAAATAAGCAGGCTTCTATCCCACGCTGCACTGGTCCAGGTGGTAATAGCTCTTGTGCTGTCTCGTCTGGACTATGCAAATGCCACCTACCTGGGACTTCCACTTTGCCTCATCAAGCGACTTCAGCTGGTACAGAACCAAGCAGCCCGATTGATACATAAACAGCCCAGGTGGCAGCACGCCTCCCCCCTCCTCAGGAAGCTGCATTGGCTCCCTATCCCGCAGTGATGTGCCTTCAAAGTCAGATGCCTGGTGTTCAAATCCCTATACGGCCGTAGTCCTAAATTCATTGATAATCGTATTTCTCGCTATACCCCCACTCGGAATCTTCGTTCAGCTCAACTTCACCTTCTGACGATACCCACCTTCAAACTGAAACGCCAAGGGGGCTGCAGGTTTGCGACTCTAGCCCCACGCCTGTGGAATTCTATCCCCCTGGAAATTAGACTCAGCACTAATCTGCTCATATTCAGAAAATCTCTCAAAACTTGGTTATTCACACAGGCTTATGAATAACCTGTTCCGGACTGGCAACCCCCTAGTTTTCAGCACCATGAAACCACTTGGTGAACGAGCGCTCTATAAGTCACTATTAAGATAAGATAAGATAAGATCATGTGGCCCGACACCCAAGAGGGCCACAACACCCACCGACACCACCCCCCGGACCACCCCTCCCTGGCATCCCCCCCAAACAAAGACATGCCACATCAGCCACACCAAAACATGTACATATTGATCTGCTTGATGTCACACAAACACAACTGGTGCAATGCATGTGTCGTCACAGAAATGAGCATCACACATTCACTTTCGAAGCAACAAACAAAACTTTATTCAAATGAACAGTGAAAGTAAATGAAGACATATGGCGGCTCCCCTCGGGACACTCGGTAGGTCACAGCCTGCAAGACAAAAAACATGATGAGAAGGTGTGTCCTGCGCACATCAAAGGTCAGAGAGAGAGTCAAGGAGAGAGAGAGAGAAAGAGAGAGAGAGAGAGAAGAAGAGAGAGAGAGAGAGAGAGAGAGAAGAAGAGAGAGAGAGGGGGAGAGAGAGAGCCGCCCCTGCGCACCCAGGCCACACTGCTCACCTGCTGCCACCGGTGTGTCTCCAACCACGTGCCGGTATGCATAGCAGTACACCAGGTCACACATCTGAGTCAGAGCCGTCATCTGAAACAGAGTCCAGATACATGACTGGCACAGTACACACACTTGCACAAGACAAGATCGCCCGCCCATGCACACCCAGGCAGAGGCACCACAAAGGCTCCCGCCGCCCATCGGAGCATGCCTGCCCATGCACACCCACGCCTCACTGCTCACCTTTCACCACCGGCGTGTAGACATGATGTCCCACCACGTGCCGCTGCAAGCCACAAGCCCGGGCCCGCGGACATGGCACCCTCCACACCATGCAGCCACGCTCTGCAGGCCACCAGGTCTCACGTCTGGACCTGGGTCTTGATCACTCCATGGCATAGAACATACCAGTGCACCCAGCTTACACTGCGGTCCAGCAGGGCACACAAAACATGAGTTGGCCGGACCGCCGGGACGGGCATCACCGCAGGCTTCCCACCCGCTCAGCAGCTTCAGGTGCCACTGACTCAGTGCACCCAAAGTCACCGTCCCATGGCAGGGTCCCTGTGCCGGCCGCAATGCTCCGGGTGCGACTAACCCTGTGCAACCCCAGTCAGCGCCACATGGTTGTAGGCCCTTGCCCTACGCAAGGCCTCGGGTGCCACTAACCCTGTGCAACCCCAGTCAGTGCCACGTGGTTGTAGGCCCTTGCCCTTCACAAGGCCTCGGGTGCCACTAACCCTATGCAACCCCAGTCAGCGCCACATGGTTGTAGGCCCTTGCCGTACGCAAGGCCCCGGGTGCCACCAACCCTGTGCGCAACAACTCATGGGCCCTTTATGATTGTGAACCGTGGAGCGTCCGTCATCCAGTCACCACCTGAAGAGGGGAATGTGACGTCGTCGGCCCCTTATGTTGGCGGAGTCACATGGCCAGTGACGCCTGTGCCGGATGGGTGTGGTATGCGTGCAAACCTGCCCTCAGGGAGTGGCTGTGACATGCTGACAACTAGACCAGTGACCTGCACACCACCAGCGAGTTCGGCTGCGACGGGGAGCAATGAGGGCACCCCCTCAGAGCGTAAGCGGAGTGGTCTGGCCTGCCGTACACCGGACCAGCGCAGGGCTTGCAACAATGACTCGTGGGCTCTGGGCGTGGTTCAGTCCATGTCTGGACAAGGAAGTGAGTGATGCGTGTGTCCCTGTTGTTGTGTCCACGGGACCCGGTACACAAAATGCAATGTAGCACCCTCTGACTGGCAACCCACAGGATGAGCATCATTGACGCAAGGGGAATCACTGTCCCTACATTCATTCACACATGCATACATGATGGATGAAAGACATGACACAGCAGTGCATCACTGGATGTTTATTGCACATCCAGTGCAGTCATGCAGCTGCAGCGGAAGAGGGCAATGCTGAGCACACTACACGCTATGGGCCCGTGGAGGGCCAGTCAGAGTCCATCCGGGGATGACAAGTCCTGCAGAAGGGAAGGGTACAGTCCGCAGTCTGGTCGCCGTGTCATTGGTCGTCGAACAGGATGTGGCAGTCCATGTCGCTGTCCAAGGTGAGTGCATCGGAGTGTATTGGGGGTCAGTGGAAGGTCATGAGGCCATGTGCAGGACCAAGCAGAAACAGGCCAGGTGGCGGAAATGAATGCTAGTGCCTGGCCCTTCTGACCACAGCCCCATCCACGTCCTCGTTCCCGGGTGTGTGCCCTGCACCACCAGTGGGTGTTGCAGAACCGGCTGTGGCACTGTGTGCCACTGACACATCAGGGGCCGGAGGAGGATTGTCTGCCGCACTGTGTGCCACTGACACATCAGGGGCATGAGTGGATACGCCTGCCGCACTGGGAGGCACTGACACACCAGGGGGCGGGGATGTGGATGGTGTGGGGGCAGCAGCATTCATCAGTGCCACGCCTTGTGGCGGCAATGCCATGATGGAGGTCTGCAGGGCATGATAGATCCCAGCTACATTTCGATGATGTGCAGCGGTCTCTGCCATCCTTTCCGCCTCCAGACACACCATGTCCTCCATGAGCTTTCGCATGTGTGCCAGCTCACGGCTGGCATCGCTGGAGCCACTCTGAGCAGACAGCTGTTCTTCTCTCTGCGTCATGACTCCAGCAATGTCAGTCAGGGCTCGTAGGAGACCATGGGGCGGACATAGGCACCCAAGGATGGCATCCAGTTTGGCAGCCATGATGCCGAAGCCCACCCACACCTGCTCAGCTGTCTCCCTCTGGCACTCCAGCACACGGCGTTGGAAGGCCATGTGTTGTTCCTGGAGGTCTTGGGAGAGTGCCGGGGCTATGGGTGCCTCCTGCTGGGTGGTTTGGGTGGTGGGTGGGGGTCTCATCGATGTAGCTGGGCTGCCCTGATCCTGGAGGTGAGTCGCAGATGATGTCCATGAGGTCTTGGATGGTTTGGGGGTCGATGGTAGTGTTGTCCTCCTCGTCATCAGTGAAGAGTGGCTGGGACTGCTCTGCAGGAGGTGTTGACGGTGCCCCTGCAATGTGAGGGGGAGATGGTGAATTACAATGTGTCCACATGTATGTAGCCGCATGGTACATGTTGACATTCAGACAGCATGGCATTGTACATTGTGACAGTCTGTGGATCTGGGCGAGGACCCAGATTAATTGTGGGTGTGCACTGTGCTCTGCGTGATTGTGCATGTGTGCCATTGTGGCCATCTCCACCCGTCCCCCCAGTCCCTGGTGGTCACTCACCCTGTTGCGGTTGTGTTGTGTCCTGTCAAGCAGTGTCCGGTCCCCCGTCTCCGGCCACAGTTTCCACACTGATGACTGTCGACACCAGCTCCTCCATGTCATCCAGCTCCAGCTATGGGGCTGGGCCCCCACCTCCGGTCAGCGTTGCTGCCTTCTGGTTGGCTGTGAGTTTCTCCTTGGTATTCCGCTTGATGTCATTCCATCGCCTCTTGACCTCGTCCATTGTCCTCTTGTGCTCTCCGATGGCATTCACCTTGTCGACGATGTCTCGCCATATTCCATTTTTGGTGCCCAGTGACACGTTGGAGGTGACGAACAGTTGTTGATGGTGTTCCATCACCTCCGTGACTATGATCCTGTTCGCCTGTGGACTGAACTTCGTCTTCCTCGTCTTCTTGTCCTTGCCCTTCCCTGTCCCCGAGGTCCCAGGCTGGTCGTCCGGGGTGCTTGTGGGTTTGCGCCCATCCTCTGCGCCTGCTCTGGCTGCCTCCATGGTGCTTGGGTGTGGGTCAGTTTGTGTGTGGGTGTTTTTTCTGCTTTAATGGTGATTTTTCACACCTGCCAGGTGTGTGTTGCAGGCCTGGCGCTGCTTATCGCGGATTTCCTCATCGCGCTTTGGCCCATCGCAGGTTTTTTGGTGTTGTGGTTTGTGTTTTTACCTCCATCGAGGTGGTTGTATCGCGGACATTGTCCGCGTTATCTGATTGCTATCGCATGGTACCACCTTGTTGTGAATTCCACGTTGTCACAGGGTTATTTTCCCGCAATGGGCTGCGATATTGAAAGTTGCGTTACGCTACTCTTGCGGTAGTTATCACACGTTCTTGTGAATATACCCCTAAGTGTATTAAATTGCAATTCTCCTCCGAACATCTCCAACATTTGTTACGAGGAAACAGACTCAGCTGGTGCAGCACCACTCATGCAATATCTGGAAGTATGTGAATTTAATGCGCCTTTCCATGAGTACTCTCTCACAGAAGTGAAGCAGGTCAGCTGAGTCTTCCGGGGTGTAATCCCTGCCGAGGGCAGTCTGTCACTTGGTTTGAGTCAGGGCCAGGCTGGGGTTCGATTGGGCTCTTTTGATGAGCACTCCAAATAAACCAGAAACAAGTCTCCTGTATCCACCCCACAGCCTGAAGAATTGTAGGACAGGTGAGAGTGGGAGTTCTACTGATAGGGGACCTATCACAGAACAGAGGCAGTAGGATAGCTGACGATGCATCCAGTAGTTCCACTGGGTGAGTAAGATCTCAACACTAAGTGCCGTAAATGGTTTAAGAGTGGCCTTGTCAAGGATGCCATCAATGTGCGCCACCCTTTTCGCATTGCAAGCAGGCCAATTGAATGGCTGTCCTGCAATGCGGAGGGCCATTTTATTCCACACCAGCACTATAATTTGTAGTAGGGGAACATTGCCCAGCAGTTTCTGTGATGCTGCAAATGTTGTAGCTGTGGCTACAAGTACTGGGTTGTCCCGCCAAGGGTGGTACGATGATGGCAGGTAATGCCGAAGGGGCTTGCAGTAGGATGGTGTTCAATAAGGACCTATGCTGGTGCTCTATCGGGGTCACACAGATGGGATGCTATCTGGAAGAGAAGGGAGGCCAAGCCAGAGAAGGAATTGTGTGGTAGTCGGAGGCCTCCAGTCAACCCAAAGTAAGTGGGTCCTCAGTCTAGAGTGCCATCCACTAGGCCTGGTTGAAATTTTGATTACGCAGCAGTAATTAGAGTAATTTCAGTAATTATACTTTACTCTAGTGATGTGAAATTACTGAAATCACATGATTATGTCATCCTGAGTAATTAAGAGTATGTTGAGGCACAAATCCTACTACAGCAGCACAGGCATATTCAACTGAGGGACAGTGAGTGGCTGTTGGCTACTGCTGTTCATTATCTGTGGCATTTAGTGCTATTTTCTTAGCTAATTTTTTATGTGAGGGTATATTTTGCACTCTGAAAATAATGCTAAATGTTGGATTACGCTCCTCACACAATTATGCATAATTCTGAGAGAATTACGCCAGTTATGCCTTCCCATACTGGCCAATCCAAATGTATGACTAGATGTCCACTTCTATTCCCAAAAGAAGTGCACAGGGCACTCTCAAGGGTAGCATACTTAACACATAATTGTATCTGGGTGCTACCATCATCTTCACAGTTTGCATTTGGCCCAAGAAGGTAAGGTTTAGCTGTTGCCATTTGAGGAAGATCTGTTTGGCCTGCTCTCATAGGGGTAGCAGGTTGTCCTCAACTATCCTCTTAAGGACACTAAGGTCTGTGGCAGCCATTGAATGTCTCTTGTCTGAAAACATGACCTAGTGGTCCCTCTCAATAGCGGCAAAACCTCACTCTTCATCCAGTTAATTGTATATTGCAAGAGGCAGGAGAAGTGGTCTTTAAAGGGCATGACTGAAGTCAGCAGGAGTCAGGGTTTGTAAGGAGAAGGAGAATGTCATCTGTGTAGAGGAATGCCTGCCCTTCAGTGTCTCCAATGCATATTTCGCTCAATACCTCCAACATACGTATGGCAGTTTGTGCTATATTTCCTGACGCAGAGTTAGATATAATGGGGCAAGATGTCATTACTAATGATGACTGATGCTTCTGTCATTGAACTTTTGCATCTGGTCCAAAATGATGAGGCACATTTCCAACTAATGAATGGCTGAATAGTCACCTATCCTTTGCCCCACTTAACGTGGGGCAAAGGATGAGACAAGGACACCTTTAGCATACAACGACTAAATGAGGCTGATGAAAATCCCCCCTCAAAGCATTTAGGGGCATATTTATAAGAGGTTTGCATCACATTTGCACAATGCAATGTGGTATATACATGACATAAACCTCTAAGACAGATTTATGAAGCAATGCAAAGCCACTTTGTTTGGCTCTGAGTGGCTTCATAAATCTGGAGTAGCGCAACACAGTGCAAATCTCTGCATTGCACCACTCTGCCCTGGATAGGCGTTCCATGGGCATTGTGGTGGGTTGCTGTTCCCACGCAACTCCAATGGATTTTGATGCATTTCCAGATTTACAGGGACTTGTAAACCAGGGAATGCGCCAAAAACGTACTCCTTTATTTCTCCTCCTTACTTACTCTTTCTATGTGTACTGCATTCTGCAGCACACATAGGTAGAGGTCTATGCCTCCTGGTGACCCTTCCTGTGCAAAAAACATCCTGATTGCAACACAGGAACCCTTGCACCATGTTGAAAGGGTGCCTGAGTTGGCGCAAGGGTGCCTATAGTGCACCAGTGCAGAGGAGAAGGCAGGAATGCACCATATTGCCCTAAATTTGACTCATTCTTGCCCTTTTCATTTCCCTTTGGTGCAAGCCAGTGCAGCAAAATGATTTTCTGCGCTGCGCCAAAGTTTAATAACTATGCCCCTAAGTAAGAGCCAGCTAATGATGTTTCTAGAAAAGACCTAAGAATGATACCAGACATCTTTAGCCCTTCTTAGCCACAAAGGTATTTAATCACTATTATAGTCCAGCAGGATGGCACGATTTTGTCAGTGCTCTGAGCATTACTGACGATAAAAATTATCATATCCTAGGAAATCTAGGTTTTTCAAAGACAAAAAACTGTTTGGTCACTGTACAAAAACATTCAGGAATCTTTAATACCTCAAATCCAGGACCACCAGTAGTTCATGGCAGCTAATGTAATATATGGCTCTTTACATGGCTGAGGCAGTCTGTTGGGCATCTGCCTGCAGCAGAAGATCCTTATTTGTTCTGCCATTGGCTCATAAAACTCAAGAAGGAAAACAGGATTTTGAATACAGCTCGTACAAAAAATGTCTCTGGGGCATTTATCTCCGTTTTTCTGGCTTTAAAAGCCAGAAAAACGAAGATAAAACTATCGCCCTATCAACAAGAGGGTGCTAACATGCATAATCGCATGTTAGCACCCTTTTTCCCGACGCCTCCCTTTGCATCTCTAATGAGATGCAAAGTGGGCGTCACTGAGCGCATCCTCGGATGGACTGCCTTGCAAATATCGCTGATGTTCACATCGCGATATTTACAAGGCAGCCCATAAATTTAGCAGACGTTAGATTTTGTCGAAAACGGACGTTTTCGCCAAAATCTAACGTCTGCTAAAATCCTGACTTACCTATGTTAGACATAAGGGGTGGATTATGCTGATACGACAACAGGGTCGTATCAGCAAGGTTATCGCCGTTTTGCAGGGAAGATCGCTGTAAAACCAGCGATGTTCCCTGCAAAACGGCGATAACCTCGCTATCTCTGGAATTTTTATCGCCCTGGGGACACGCGTTGTCAACAACGCGCTACCAGGGCGATAAATACCAGAGATAGCCTGCGTCAGGGAATTCGTCGCTCAGCACGGCCAGCGATAATTATCGCTGGCCGTTGATAATATGCCTTAGGGGCATATTAGCAAGACCGGCGATAAAATTATCGCCGTTTTAGCGGCAGGAAACTGCCGCTAAAACGGCGATAATGGGCTTGCTAATATGCGTTATAGAATTCCAATAGAAGCCCAGGTTAGATGTCCTGCACATCTAACCTGGGCTTCTATTGAATTCTATAACGCATATTATCAAGCCCATTATCGCCGTTTTAGCGGCAGTTTCCTGCCGCTAAAACGGCGATAATTTTATCGCCGGTCTTGCTAATATGCCCCTTAGTCTCTTCAGACCACATCTTTCATTAGCTCTGTCAATCAGATAATTAAAAAATTTGAATCAAATTTCTTTTTATTTCTCCATACATTTCATCATGAGTATTGGTGCAATTGCATTGCTATATCTGTAACATGTCCCTTGGATAATTAGTTCTACAAAACATGTCCCCTGTGCAGTGCACTGGTGCTCAGAGCACTCAAACTACAACTGAGCACCTGGTCCCGTATGACATAATTCCATGTTGCTCCGGACACGCAGAAGGTGTGCACTCACTTTATACACCCCAGGGCACTTTGGTATCACAGAGGTGGCCTCAGATCTTTGTGCTGCCCCTTTTGCAACACTGGGGCACTTGTAGTACTGGAGATATGCCACAGGGATGTTTCTTTATATGTATGGGTCTGGGACCCCAAAATATGCAGGCACTCGTAAATTAAGGGCCAGATTTATCATTGTTTCGCACATTGCAATGCAGCAAGGCACCCTGCTGTGCTGCGCCAAAGGGAAAGGGGAGGAATGTGCCATCTTCACCACACAGCGCATTCCTGTCCTTTCCTAGCACTGGTGCACTCTTGTCTGCTTAGTGCCACTGAAGGCTCCTTTGCGTCATGGTGTAAGGGTGCCTGTGTTGTAGGTAGGACTATTTGTGTGCAGGAAGGGACACCTTCCGGCACAAAAATAATCCTGAGCTCCGTGCAGAAAAACAATCATGAGAGGCATTTTCCTCTTTGTATGTGAGCTGAAGAATGCAGCACACGTAGAAAGAAGGAAAAAGCTTGGGAGTCATCACATTTTGACACATTCCCAGGTCTACCACTAATTGTAAATCTGGGAATGCCCTAAAATCCATGGGTGGATGTATGGGAACTCCCATGCTCAACCCATGGAATGCCTCCCTGCCACAGATTAATGCAAGGCAGCGATTTGTGCTGCCTTGCATTACTAAGCAGGGCCATACACGGCGGCCTTGCATGGCTTGATAAATGTCACTTACATTTTGAGTCACACTATTGTTACTTTTGAGGCACAAGGGCAATTCAAAACCTTGATAAATCTGTCCCTGAAACTCCCCATATTTGAGAGCCATTTTAGCGAGTGCTGCCGTTTTCAAGTTAAAATATTTTATTCAAATTCTTCTTAAGATGAAAAGATCATAAATAAAGAGCCCCGAAAAGGTACATAAATACATAGATCATGAAAATACAGAATACAGAATGTAATGAGGAATGTACCTGATTTAAACACATAGGCTATAATAATTAAAAAAGAAAGAACTTAAGTTTAAATAAAGCAAAATAGAGCTACTAATCTGCAATGTAAACATATTAAATATAACACACTAACTTACAAACTATTAATAGTATTAATAGTAGACTTTATGAATATAATGCACTATAAACATCAACCAGTTTCCAAAATAGTTGGTAAGCAGAAGTATTATGAACAACAACCTTTAGAGTTAAATTAGCTCCATGTCTAGTAGAAATTATCCAACACCACCAGACATGACCTGCTACTAGAGAAGCATTTTTCTAGTTGTTGTAACTGATTTGAGGGAAGAAGAGATCAAAAATCGAATAATTTGTTTTGCAATTCAGACAAAGCAATAAACATTGAAACAGATTTACAAATAAACAAGCCATGAGAAAGATTATCAGAAACAATTAATATTTTCATTATTACACACCAGACCTCCTTCCAACAATGTGAAACAATAGGGAAATCATACAAAACATATCTTATAGAGCTGTGATTCAATTTACAATGCTATCAAATCGGGAAATCTAACAGCTTTGAAGTATATAATTTCAAAGGAGTCTAAAAACAATCAAATAAGCTAAATGAGTTAGTTTGATATAAAGTGACAGGATGCCAACCATAAATATTTATCATCCATATTTGTCTGCAAAGAAACAGAGTTGATGAGTTCGTTATTCCAAAGAGAACCGTTCGAAATTGGGTTTCTGGTTGGCAGAGGTATGCACCCTGTCCAAGCAGGAATCACAATCCTAGTCAGAGTAGGTCACAACACAACCAAAATTATCCTGTGCTTATCCTCTAGTAGCTTGGCACAGAGTAGTCAGGCTTTACTTAAGAGACAATGTGTAAAGTGTTTGTTCAACACTATAATGAATTACACACTTAAAACACAATAAAAAGACTCCCCACTAGGTTAGAAAAATTGATTATTAATTTTATAAATAAAACAAGACCAAAATGAGAAAAATCACTCTAGTAGAAGTTGAGATATGAATGTTTAAAGATTAAATGCAAAAGCAAATGGTGCTCAAAGCGTTAATTGGCCACGTTGGACCAGTACAAAGTCAAGAGTTCAGGGTGCCCATGATGGAGTGCAGGCCTGCACTAGAACCCATGCAGGGCCCACTGAGCAAAAGTACACAAATCCTGTTTGCAGCACGAGGTGTGTCGATGATCCCCACACAGTTGGGGTGTTGCTCCAAATTTCTCCAACCACTGTGGCGATGCATCTGGTCCATGAGTTATGTGTCAGTTTTGAAGTGCGGTGGTCCCAAATGTGATGTGCCAGCTTTCTCCATGCTGTAGAGGTGATGCTTCAATCTTCTCCACACAGTGGCGGCGATGCATCAGTTTCGAAACAGTGGTTCCAAGTGCAATGCAGGAGTTCCGAGTGCAATGCAATGCGACAATCCAGTTCCCAAACAGCAACAATACGTTGATTCTGCTCTTGCAGCAGAGGATGTGTCGATTCCACTGGAGCAAACCCCCAGGCCCATTTTCAAGGGTCTGGGACTGGGGTGGCACCATTTGGCAGGACAGACTCACAAGCAGATGGAACAGGAGGGTTCTAAGTCTTTTATGTCCATGAGACTTAAGCAGCCAGCAAGCCCTTGAACAACTCTGGGTTCAAGTGATGCAAGTCCAGTCCTTCTTGCCCAGGCAGGGGAACAGCAGATAGCAGGGCAGCTCAGCAAAGCATGAGCACAACAAGGCAGAGTCCAGTAAAGCAGCAGTCCAGCAAAGTGGCAGTCCTTTCAGCAGCACAGCAGTTCTTCCTGGCAGTGTTGTCACAGGTGCAGAAGTGCACCTGTTTTGTAGTGCCAGAGGTCCAGTTTGTGTACCAAACGGCTACAGTAAGTAAATGCCAACTATCTAGAAGTGCCATATGCTAAACTGGAATTTGAAATACACCTTCAACATAAGTTGTGATTTTAAATTCTGAATTCAGTGAAACTAAACTTGAAAGTCTATCTCTTCACAATTGAGAGTTACATTTATAAGATGTAATAAGGCAATCCCAATGTTATCCTATGGAAGAGATTGGCCTTGCAGTAGTGAAAAACGAAATTGGGAGTTTTTCACTACCAAGACGTGTGTAGTTTAAAAGTACATGCCCTACCTTTTAGATATACTACACCCTGCCCTGTGAATTATACAGGGCCTACTTTAGTGGTGGCTTATATGTTTAAAAAGGGACGTTTTAGGCCTGGCAAGGGGGTTTAATTGCCAGATGGACATGGCAGTGTAAACTATACACACATGCTCTTCAGTGGCAGGCCTGAGACATGGTTAAGGGGCTAGTTATGTGAGTGGCACAATCAGTGCTGCATGCCCACTAGTAGCAATTATTTTAAGGCCCTGGGCACATGTAGTGCACTTTACTAGGGACATATAAGTAAATCAAATATACCAATTGGGTATGAGGCAATGTTGCCATGTTTAGAGGAGAGAGCACATGAACTTTAGCACTGGTTAAAGAGTCCTAAAGCCAACAAAAACAAGGTCAGAAAAAGAGGAAAAGGAAGGCAAACGGTTTGGGGTGACCCGTCAGAGAGGGGCATTTTCCAACAAGAACTACAAAAATGTATTTTGTCATCAGTTGAATTATGTATTTTTTTGTAAAAGTTTGAAACAGCATGAGGAGAGTAAGCCAGTGTTTGAATGTAAATTTCTAAGTCAGAGGTGGCGATATTAGGTAATTTGTTAGGAAAAGAATTAAGAACAGAGTTACACAAAATTTCATATTTATAGCTATCAGTAGAAAGTAGAGGACATTTTTATTACAATTCAGAGAAAGTGGCTGAGCTGCGCTGGTGTGTTTAGCAGTGGTTCCCTGCCCACAAAATGCAAGGGACTAGGGGCCAAATGTGCAATGGCCTTTTGAATTTCTTAAAGAGCTGAATCACAACTTCGCCCCAGTAAGAAATGCAAAACTGCCTTTTCCTATGTACAAAGCCCTTTAGGGAATCACAAATACCCAGTAGAAATTGCATTTTGTGATTCCCTAAATAGGAAACTGCAAATAGGGATTTCCTATTTGCGATTTCTTAGCACATGTACGAAGCATTTCCTAAATTCAAAATGAGCATTTAGGAAATGCAATTTCCATTGACTCTAAGTCAATGGGAACCATGTGCAATTTAAAAAAAGCACCCTAAAATGCTTTTTTTAAAGTGCAATACAGCGCACATATGCCCCTAGGACATATGTGTGCTCTACATGTGCAGCACAAATTTTAGGGTGCTTTACGGGGGGCCTTGTGCCCATAACCATCCTTGGTTTAGCATCTCCAAAATAGCAATTTCCAAATAGGAACTCACTTTTTTGGAATTGGAAATCTGGCCTATTACTACAAATGGCATGGGATTTCCTAATAGCGATTCCCACTCTGTAGGAATCACTATTAGGAAATTGGTAATTTCATCCATATCATTTTCCATTTTCTAAATAGCGAGTCTTAAGGTGTCACTATTTAGGAAATGCAAAATTGCATTTTTGTACATCTGGCCCTTGGCCTCTCACTGAGCCTGGGGTGGGACTACGTCCCCCAGACTCTCCAGTGGCAGGGCAGGGCCGGACCTGAATCATGCTAAACGCACTCTTGGAATCCCTCTGCACCTATGTGTTTGGCAGTGTTTCCCTACCCGCAAACTTCAAGGGACTTGGCCTCTCACTGAGCCTGGGGTGGGACAACATCCCCCAGACTCTCCAGTGGCAAGGTGGGGCCAGATCTGGATTACGCTAAAAGAACTCTTGGGATCCCGCTGTGTGGGATGCATTCAGGATGTGCCCGGCCAAGACAGGGCTAAGAGGAGACTATCTGCACCCGTCCAGGGCCGGATGAGGCTGGGCTGTTCCACTCCCCTAACATCAAGCTTTTCTCTGGGGTGAGTAAATACTAGTAAAATCTTTATTCTAATATGTGGGTTGCCAATCAATTGCTGTTTCCAGCTTTGGCCAACATGCCCTCGTGTTATGACTGTGTGATTATATCAGCTGTATTGAGGTAGTGTCTGGAAACGTCATTCTGTAGTCATCACTGTGATCACCCATCGAGACACTACGCTGCTGACCACAAGGTAGTTGGCTATCTTAGCAGTACGTTGTCAAGGTCTACAGAGATTTCTCACTTCCGGTGATAGAGTCATGGGTAAAAGGAAAGGGGCTGGGAGTTTGTCAGCTGTTTTCCCTCCTCACAAAACTAATTCAATTGATTGGATGCTGCAGAGGGCAATAGGGTTAAACTCTAATGTTAATGTTAATGTTAACGGGATTTATAAAGCGCACGAATACCCGGAGGTGTCTTGGCGCTCTACAGAGATTGAGTTATGAGAGAGGAGACTGTCCCTAGATTCAGGATCAGGCCTGCATTGACCTCCATTGTCCAATTCAAATGATACAAGCCTTTCTACCACCACAGCAAATGCAATTTCATCTGACTTAGAAAATGGTAATGTATTAACACAAGGTTCATCACTTGTCATGTCTCCACATCAGGCAAGCCATGACGAGTGCCCTAAGACCCCGGCTACAACAAAGAGGTCTAAAATAGGGATTTGGAACAAAGTCAATGAAGTCAAACCTCAAGTTGACTCAACTCTGATTCCCTCACTCTACGAACAAACCTAAGGCTCACAAGTGGGGGTGTGGCCTGACAACATGGCTGAATGTACGTGTCTTATTGAAGCTCCCGTTGACGTTACTTATCCGCCACTATCCTAGACCCCCTGAGTGAGCGAAGTCCTGTGAATCAGAACAGAGAAGAACACCCAACACGGAGGTGCAGCTGGGCGAACTGAGAAACGCCTGGAGGTTTGCAGACTGGCCGTACCTACTGGTGGTTATCCAGGGCCTGGCTGGTGGCCATCTTCTCTGGGTCGTCTTGCTGGCTGCTGCTGTCGGAGGTACGCAATCGTGACAGGGAGCCTGGCTTGATGTTGTACCCTGACCCGTTTTGTTAAGGGAGGCAACGTTGTAGCGAGGTGCTGAGGCTGCGGGACCCGTGCAGTCACTGCAGCAGAGCCTGTACGAGGCTCCGGGCATGTGTGCGGCATTGTGAGTCGGCTGGCTGGCGTTTGCTCCCAGCCGGGCCTTTCCCTGATGGGCGGGGTGAAGAAGCAGACTGGTGTTGACCGCTTGGGAGGTGACGAAGCCCTATCGCATTTGCTCCTGGGAGTCTGTCACGCTATGCTGGAAGATGGCGAGACACTGGCGGTGAGTGGCCGGGGAAATGCAGCGCATATCAGCTGGGGTGGAGTGCGGTCCCCGGGCCGTGACGCAGCATAAGATCAGCATTGCAGTGCGAAGTGGGGGCCCGGAGATGTAACATTGCAGGAACAGCGAGACATGTAATGGCAGTGCGGTGCAGCATAACATAAGGACCGGGACATTCTGTCTGGCCAGACTTGAATGATGAACGTAGAATGGCACTGGCAGTGAGCAGTTAGGAAAGTTGAAATCTGTACATCCACAGCAGGGCAGAAGAGTGGACTGCTTATGTTATAAATTAAAAAAGAGGCATATCTACAGGACGGCTCAGATATGGGACCCAAGTGGCCTATATTATTGAATGCCTGGAGTGTGTAACACAGCTTGATTTGTCAGGGGACACCAGTTCCGGCTTTAGAGAGATAACAGATTGATAGTCAACGTCCATTTATTTTTATTTTTTTTACAGAGTTTTATATAGCGCGAACTTGACCCGAATCGGGTATCAGAGCGCCTTACATAGCACCAGTTGCATTACATGAGGACACATTAATTTTTGTTAGGCACAGGGAGATTAAGTGATTTGCCCAGACTCACAGGATGTTCAGCGTCATTGCCGAGACTCGAACCCAGTTCCCCAGATTCGAGGTTGACCGCCCTAGCCGTAAGGCCAACTCTTCTCCCCATGTTCTGCAGGAGATCTCTACCCCTGGCTATAGCGGGCAGGCTGAGCGCTGGCCAGAATCAGGCCCTGACCACAATATATTGAGTATACCTAGAGGTGGGTCTGGTTGAGGTGTTAAGTGGCACTGAATATTTCCATGAGCCACTGGAGTCAATGCGGTCAAGCACTATTGTGAGGGATAAAGGAAATCGTTCAGGCCAATCCAACAAAAAACTTAATTATGCACAGCCCCTGCCTATGAACCAGGACATGATGGAAGAGAGTGCCAGTGAGTGTGCTGATGGGCCACAACAGCAGACAAACCAAACCCCCTCAATAGCAGATGTATTATACACCCCACTCGGGATGAAATGATCCATAAAATTGACTCTATAGCTATTGATGTGAATCTGCTCCATTGCGATTTGCGCAAGGTCTCTGACAGAGTAACAACTACTGAGCAAATGACGAACAGTCTACAAGCAGAGGTCCGAACTCTATGAGATATGGTCATGTCTCTCCAAAAACGGGCGGTGCACCTTGACGAACATACAGAAGATGCTGAAGGGAGATCGCGAGAAACAACATAAGTTTTTGGGGCTTTCCTGAAAAAGCAGAAGGGCCGTCCACCAAACTGTTCCTCGAAAACTGGCTCACCACGGCACTGGCCCCCAGGAAACGTTCTAAGTTTGTCACCATAGAGAGAGCGCAAAGAGCTCTGGTTCCCCCACCGCGACCGGGTGCGCCTCCGAGAGCCAACAAAACCAGACTATTCAATTTCCATAATCGGAATGCTATCCTGCAAATCACACGTGCGGAAGACCAGCTTCTATTTGAAGGGCATCAGATATCCCAAAACGGGTACAGGACCAACGAAAAACCTTTGTGGCAGTAAAACGACGCCTACAATACTTGAACTTTAAATACAGCCTTCTCTTCCCGGCCAAATTGAGAATAGAAAGCAACAGGAAGGGAGAGTTTGTCTTTTCCGTGGCTGAGGCAAGCGATTGGCTGGATGCTTGCGGACGGTCCGAAGAGGTGATGGTACCACCAACAAATTTGTCTGGATCATCGAGCTCGGCGAGACCGCCAAGAACTCGGAAAGCTCAGGATCAAAGGCTCACCCGTGGTGGGGGTCGCGGCATGGGCCGGATCCAGGTGTGCCCAGATGGAACGTTGCAATTGCCAGACACCGTCCCAGACTCTGGAGAGTCGTCTCTGTCGCAGTCTGCAGGCAGTCCTTTAAATGAGGACGCTAATGTTTAACCCCTATGGGAACCTGCATGTGTAGTCATTTTAAGGCTATGAAATCAAGTGATGTAGAATGTTCCTGAAAAAGACAGATCCGGATTCCCTCTCTCATGAATACTGGGGGTGTGGTAAGAATTTTAAGGGGGAGTATCTATACACTTTAGATATTGGTCGACGGGGGATTAGCGCCCTGGTGATGAGTACCCAGATGGGGAGCTGGAGGCATTGCCTCGCACTCCACTGGCAGACTGGTCACTAGCTTAGCTAAATGCCGGAATATGAAAGTTTGGTTTTGTGTTCTTCTGTGTTTTGGGATCCATTGGGGAATGGGGCTAAGGCAATATTCCGTCTTCTGTTCTCTTATGGGGTGGGAGGGGGGTTGGCATTGCCCAAGGGGAGGGGGAGTTGGGTAATGTTTGGGGAAGGGTGGTCTGGGTATCTCTGCAAGTATGTTGTGCTGTAGTGTCTGTAGAGAATCTAATAGGTTTATTAGTGCATAAGTAGGTGGAGACAATGTCGCCAAGGATTACCGATATGCATAAAGAAAGTGCGATATGGTGGCCAACGTGACTAAAATGATCACATGGAATGTCCGTGGTATGGCCACATCTGAAAAGTGTAGAAGAGTGTTTGCCTATCTGAAAAGGTATAATATTGCTGTGTATATAATCAAATAGGGGGAGGGAGAGAAAGCAATGGTCCATTCAGCTTCCACAAAATATGCAAAGATCAAAAGAGGATGGACCACTTGTACCTGTGTGACCGGGGTCATTGGTGCCTTTCATAAAAAACCCTCATACACGCACGCAGGTGGGAGGGGGTATATCTTGGTTCTCCGCCTGGTCGTGACGTGACCGCATCATCATTGGGTTAGTTTTTTGGTATGCTGACCTCCACCTGGAGGTTGACCCACTGGCGTTTACAGTAGTGTCCAGAGACCAAAAAATAAAAGGTGAAGTGTTTTGGTGAAGTGAAAGATAAAATTTCCTAGATCGTCACACTAAAAAGTCTTTAATTCTATGTAGATGTGGAAAAGTTAAAAGTGTTCTTGGTGTGCGTATATGGATCGTGTTACTAATCCTTTGCACTGTTGAGTCCATATGTGAGGTCGACATGTTTCAGCCCCGTTACGCCCAGCCGGGTCTGGGGGCTTTCTTCAGGACCTTGAGGTGTATCGGTGTTTATTTAACAACCGAGAGATAGTGGTTTTTAATTTCGCCACTAGTTTTGGTAGGCCAATAGTACCTATGATCTATAATTGGGAAGATAAAAATTACATGTCAATTGAGTAATGTGGGTGTTGTCACTTGTTGTAAACCATACATTTGTTAGGTCATTAGTTATGCTATTGTGCAGGTCGAACAAACAATACTTCATGTTTAGAATTTTTGCTGCGTGAACAGGGCAGATTTGGAATCTGTGGCGCGGATGATTGAGTGAGCGCACGTTATCATAAAATGTTCTCCATAGCTATGCTGGAGTATGACGAATCTATACTGTGTTGTTTCCATTAATCGAATTCAGTCTTTGTCTGTCAGTATTTTAATTCGATATACCACCACATTTGTAATTAAATGGCACACAAGAAAGAGGCATAAAAATATCTAATAAATATATGAGGTTGAAGTAAATGTCACTCGTGGTGTTTGAAAACTATTCTTAGGCACCCTCGGTTGAACTTAAGCCTAAGCGCCTCGTGTAATTGTGTTGTTTATCAAAGCATAAGTGCGAGGGAGACATAGCGTATGATTTTGTTAAAAGATCTTCGAGTGTAGATCGTCAAATTTTGAATGCATATGTGTCATCGCATTCTAAGCGTCTTGGTTGCATAGCTCGTAATTAGGTGCAGATCGTAGTATCGGTGATGCGAGATGCATCCAATACTCTTTAAATGCAGCTTGCTTTCGCGCTTCATGCACCCTCATGTCATGCAGTGATTAATTACCTTGCGGTTCCCGTATGAGGGCCTCCGCGGGGGACCGGCGAGAGTTTTCCCAACCTACTGTAAAGGGAGAAAGATGATCATTACTCTGCCTTACTTGGTTAGGTTGATGGCGGCGTCTTCCTCGTGTTTCTCTCACCTGCGGCTCCTAGGTGACGGACTTGTTCTCGCACTGAAAACGGTGCCCCGGGTGACGTCGGCCCGTTCAGAGCTGTTATTTATTTTGCTGAGGCATCATTGGCATAGTAGATAGACTACAGCGATAATGTCAGGGGGATCGACTTCTCACATCCATGAATTGTATTTCAGTTTTTAATATTAGTTGTGTTTATTGCCTAAATAGAATAATGCAATTAATAAGGAGATTTTAAGGCGATTTTAAGGGGGCTTAGTAGAGGTAATAGTTATTGTGATAATAGTTGTCATAATGTACCTCGTGTAATTATATTATTCTTTGGCTTCCTTCCGCGACGTTTGCGATGTTGAATAGTTAATGGTAGCGAAATTATCTAGTCCCCTATCTATTGAGGCTGGTATTTATTAAATGGATGAGAGGTCTATTTGTAGACTTTTATTACAGACTGGTTAGACTATGCCATGGAATTGTGTCGTTCAGTCCCTGGGTGCTTGTTTTAAGACGATGCACCCAGCGCTGTTCTTTTTCAAATAGAATACGTTCCGCGTTGTGACTTTTTGTAGTTAGCATCTCAATTACAGTCCAGTTTAATTCATCAATGGTGTGGTTAGAGTCAATGTAATGCTTGCTCATCTTTGTTGTTGCCTTTTTGCATCTTACATTGCTCTTGTGTTCTCCAATTCGTAGTTTGACTTTGCGAGTAGTCATGCCAATGTATTTCATTCCGCATGGGCACGTGATCATATAGATCACGTGCGCTGAATTACAATTGGTGTGCTGTCTCTGCGTCCAGGTCAAGTTGTGAGCCAGGGTTAGGGTTCTGGTTGCTGATGTAAGTTGGCAAACTGAACATGAGCCACAAGGGTAGTGGCCATTGACGGGGTTCATATTCCATGACGCTGTGATACTTTCAATTCTGGTCTTGGGTGCTGGTCGTGTGTGTACCAGAATATCTTTCAGGTTTCTCGTTCTTCTGTTTGCGAATCTTGGTTTTGGCCATTTGAGATTACTGGAGGTTAAGATTCTCCAGTTCTTGTTCACAATCTTTTTCATTGCATTAGTTACTGGACTGTAGGTAGTCACACATGTGAGTATATCCTCAGAAGGTGTTTTTGGAATTACAACCAGAAGGCAATCTCTCTGTTGGTACGTGTATGAGGGTTTTTTATGAAAGGCACCAATAACCAATGACCCCGGGCACACAGGTACAAGTGGTCCATCCTCTTTTGATCTTTGCATAATATTGCTGTGGCCTACTTACAGGAGATGCATATGTGGGGGATTCAATTCCATGTCTACAAATACGTTGGAGGGGTCAAATATATACCCCACCTCATATTCCGGTTATGCAAGAAGGGCTCTAATTTGGGTGGCCCGGGGAGTTCCATTTCAACATCTCCATCATGTTATAGACCCAGAAGGGAGATACATTGTTCTGCATGGTAAACTAGATGGTAGAGAATCATGCATCATCAATGTACATGCTCTTAAAGATGACTGCCCCCTGATCTTTCCTAATCTATTGGAGACAGCGGCACTGTACTTGGGGGCTCCGTTGTTTTTAGCTGGGGATGTCAACTGTATAATGGAAGGACTCTTGGATCATGAACCCCCGCACCAAAATACCAAACCCCGAATAACGAGACATTGTGCGACGTACTAGAAGGCCTACACCTCTATGATATTTGGCTTGAGCGTCACCCTACTATCCACCAGTTTTCCTGTCATACTCCAGCCTCTGGAACGTTCAGCCGCTTAGACAGCTGGTATGTATCGGCTTTGAGCTTGGGTTCGAGGTAAGGGGGATAACATAGATAACATATATCTTGGATCACTCGCCAGTACTGCTTAGTTTTGAGGGATCCTGACCTCGGTCCCGGATTTCCCTATAGCGACTGAACAAGGAAGCATTAACAGACCCCCCGTTCAGAGCTGAGATAACAGAAGCTCTCCAAAAGTACTTTGAGGAAAATTGGGGCACTTCTTCAACCCGTGCACTCGAGTGGGAAGCCATGAAGGTAGTGATGCAGGGACTATGTATTAAAACATCGTATGGTGTGCGGCAGCAACTAGAAAAAGATGGAGCTACCCAAGAAGAGAAATTAAGTAAGTTAGAGAGGGAGGTCCCTATGGCTCCTCATAGAATGACAGACTGGTGCGCAGCAAAGGAGGCTCTTTTAACAGACCTCTGGAGACTAGAGAAACACGTTTACACAGCTCACCGTCAAAGGCTAAACATAGAAGGCGATAAAACAGGAGCATTGCTGGCGCATCTAGCGCGCTGGGAATCCCCGTCGGACCCCATTCTACAGTTATGGGGCAGCAGTGGAAAACTGGTATGCTCCCAAAATGAAATTGCTGAGGTCCTAGCAGGACACCTCGAGGGGGTGTATAGCAGTGGATCACCGCCCAGCCAGGAAGAGATAAAAAATGTCTTAGACTTAGTAGAGCTCCCCTGACTGGAACAGGACGCAGTCGAAGCCCTAGAGGTTCCGATATCAAGGGAGGAGGTGATCTTGACCATTCAAAAACTTAAATCATCGAAAATTCCAGGTAACCACAGACTACCAGCAGAACTTTATAATAAATTTGCCCAGTTGCTGGCTGATAGGCTATTAGAGGTCTATAAGGAGGCAATCCAAGTGGGCGTTCTGCCACCGTCTATGTGGGAGACGATAGTTGCCATGATACTGAAACCCGATAGAGATCCCTTACTTCCTAACTCATACAGGCCGATCTCATTACTTAATTTAGATGTCAAACTACTCACTGGAATACTGGTGGCACGTCTCATGCCTAATATGTCTAATCTTATTCATACGGACGAGGAGGGGTTTATCCCGGGGCAGACCACTGCTCATAACTTGCATCGACTGACACATGTGTGGCATGCCCCGGCCTTGATGAAAGACGACTGTGCGCTCGCATTGTTAGATATAGAACAGGCTTTTGATTCTGTAGATTGGCATTATATGTGCAGGTGCTGGAAAGGGTCGGAATGGGAGCGAGGTTCCTTGGTTGGGTTGAAAACCCAGTGGCAAGAGTTAAAATCGGTAGGTTGGTAACCAAATAACTTGCTTTGTGTCGAGGCACCTGTCAGGGATGCCCTTTGTCCCCACTGTTATTTGCGATAGCTACAGAACCTCTGGCAGCCGCTCTTCAGAAAACATTGGAACCATGGGGAATCCAGCTGGGGGAGACTAATCATGTTGTCTCCCTCCATGCCGATGACACACTGATTTGTCTACGGCAGCCAGAATATTTGGTCCAGGTGCTCCTTGGAGTGATGCACCCATTTGAAGAGATCTCTGGTCTCCATATAAATCCCGGCAAATCTAAACTGATCCCCATCAGGCGCCTGGCATGGTTTATTCATGCGGAGCTGCCACAAGTGGAGCTGCCGTGGATGGGGGAGGGAACGGAATACCTGGGGATAAGACTGGCAAATACTGCCTCTACATATCTGGATTTGAACGTCGGGAAAGTGATTAAGGGTATTAAAGGCTCTGTACGATTTCGGAAGGAGCTACCGTTATCCTTAATGGGCTAAATTGCACTAGTAAAAATGATTATCTTACCCAGTTGTCTGTACGCTTTTCAGAACTCCATATATATGATACCGCAACAATATTTTAAAACATTAGATGCCGTAGTGACAGACCTCCTATGGGGCACTAAATGGAGAAGAGTGAAACTAACGACACTGCAAAGAACATGGTCTGGAGGGGGATTAGAGGTGCCCTGCCTGGAATTTTATTATATGGCTTCCCAATTGCAACATGCAATTCATTGGTTGGACAGTGATGATAATTGGGAAAGAAGGATGCTGTTGGGTATGCATCGGAGCCACCTGCTACCAGAGTTATTGATGCTTGGTAGGGGCGTTCCCCCTCAACCCCATTTATAGTACGTCATGTGGCCACGGTGTGGGATACGGTGGAGTGACATGTGATGAAACGGGCACCATTCGCACAGGATATGCCTATATGGGCACTGCGTCCTTTTGCATGTATAGCTGATTCTATGTCCATAAATAGATGGAAAGAAGGGGGATGCCTCACACTAGGTGATTTGTTTACAAAGGGTAGATTTATCACACAAGCCAAGGAAGAAGCCACTTTTAATTTGGGGACCGGCCAATCCCTGCAATCTGAAAATTTTTTGAGTATGGAAGAGAAATCTGGCCAACATTTTCCGATAGAACCTTAGATATTATCAGTAATGCTAGCTATGGCACAGAGCAGATGACTGATATCAGACCTTTACAGGGCTATAAGAGAGGATCTACAGGGAGGAGTGCTTCAGGTCCATATAAAATGGGCAAGGTTATTGGAGGAACCTTTGACAGACAAGGAATGGGAGAAAGTACATGAGGGGGTACGAGCAGTGAGTTCTAACTCGCACTTCAAGCTCCTTCAATACAATATAGTACATCAGACATACCTCAGCCCTCGAACGCTGCATGTCATATACCATACCCGTAAAGACGAATGTCAAAGATGTAGGGACAGTGCAGCAGATTTCCTGCATATGGTCTGGACCTGTCGGGTGCTTCGCGCCATTCTCGCATGCCGATAGAAAGCCACGATATGGGTGGTGCCTGACGAGATCAGACAGGTATTATTAGGCTTAATACCCTCACCTAAGGGCAAGAAACTGAGCAGGAGGTTTGTTTTGCTGGGTCTTGTGTTAGCAAAATGCCGGATTGCTATAGCATGGCTGTGTCCTAGACCTGTGAAAGTTGGGTAAGAGATATGCATGAATGGGCCACGGCAGAACGGGTCTGAATGAAATTTGTGAGAATCGATGAAAAACTTGAAGAGGACCTACAGGCATGGTCCCATATGATAACAGAGCTTAAGGAGGAAAAGACCTTAGACAGGGTGAATCCCACTGATGACAGAGGGATTGTTCCCGGTGTACCCAGCCCCTAATAGAGGTACAGGAAAAATTTAGAGAGAGAATACCGCATGACATTTAAAGAGACCATGTGAATCAGAATGATGTTACTTCATTGGGCACTCTACTGAACAACACAGTGGGGGGAGGGGATGGCAGAAGGGGGTTATTGTTTATTATGGCATGACACATATTGTCATTTAGAAGCTGAAAACTCTGCTGAATCAGTTGTTGTGGATATGTAAAGAACAGTGATTTTATTCTTGTAAACATGTCATGTTGTATATGAAAACAAAAAATGGCAATCAAACTGTTTAAAAAAAAAAGGCTCACATGTGGAGCTGGGTGTTGCAATGCAACCTTCCTGGATGACTCAGACTGTGGCAGAATTTCTGGTTAATGTTAAGGACCTTTTGTGAATGGAACTTGCCCCCATTATGCTGCGTCTTACAGCAATGGAGAAAAGATTTGATAACACTTGCAAATTGCCACTTGCTAGCCAGCAGGCTCCACGGCCTGTAGCTTTGAGTGGAGTAGGGGGCATCACTCACACGTCACTTTTTCAACTGCCACTAGGCATGAAGTACCCACCTCCAGCACCCCTCATTGTGACAGTATAGGCCATATTAGTTTTCACTCATCTCACACTGGAGCCCCAATGCTAAAATGTCAATCTACTGTCAAGAATAAAGAGGGGGGAACCGATGCAACGTGATGAGGATAGCCATGGGCATAATAGAACTCATAGTCATATGCAAACATTTAAATATCCCACAATAAACCTACCCCCGCTTCATGCCCACATGTAGCAATTCTATCAGGTGTGCCACAGCTGCTAGAAAACCAGAGAGAAACACACTTCCTCTTAGGGTGCATTTGGAGCTCATTTTAATCTCCGATGTCGTGTAGTTCCTATATAACCTATACAGGATCTACGCTTTTGGACAACGTACACTGCGGGCTTGGTGTCTAGACTGATTCCAGACACCCCCACCGGGTATGTTGGCCTTTGTACTGGCTAGCTCACAGTGCCTCTCAAAACTCCTCTTACCAAGGAGAGAATAGTTCTTGGCAACTATCAAACATGACAACCCTGATCCGTCAGGACCCTGGAAACAGTGTACTACTTTTGGCTCAGTCTCTCGTGCTCAATTAGTCTCAGAGAAATACACAGAATAAACAGTAGGGACGTTTTCAATAAGTATTTATTGACCTTTTGTTATTCTTGTGTAAAATAGATGTACATTAATGATCACTAAGCAGTAGCAGATATAAATGACTAAAAGCACTAGGAAAGTAAAAGGATGGTAGATTTCTACCATCCTGATATTATCATGAATACAAGCAAGTATGTAAAGTACATGGCAATAAAATGACAGTAAAATGCTTACTCCTACAATGCTACCCTAACTAGATGTACCTAAGTGTACCTCGCATGTATGTAGGTGTTAAGCCAAGAATCCCTCTAGGATAAAGTCAACCCCCATTACTGAAGTGAGAAACTATGGGACCCCGTCCTGGTCTTGGGTTGGACACCCCGCAAGGGATGTCAGACCACTGCGAGCTGGAGTATCTGCATGCAGGGTGCTTCAGCGTCTCGCGTCAATGTGTCGGCATGGAAGTCCCGATCTCCTCTAAGTGTTTCAGCAAGATGCGATGTTTTTATACCCAAAGGTCTCCACAGGGGTTTTACCTTGCTGTGCCAGTGTCGAACTTAGGATGACGTCGGGAATGAACTTTATACATAGTTATTATGCAGGGAGATGGACCCTGCTGAGTTTCCAAGAATCCTCATGCATAATTTATGAGGCTGCCACTAGGGTAATCCTGAGCTCTCGGTGTAGTGTTGTATCTAGGTAAAAGGTCAATTCCCCAAGAACCATTATGTATGTAATGTAGGGGAGAATATAGGTGAAAGGTGAGATGGTAACTAAGCCTATATTGAGGTACCTATATGGAATATAACACTGATGGGATTGTTAGTTGACTGTTTCTATATGGGAGAAGGATCTGGGCCACTCCTGAATTGGAGTTTATCAACTAGGGTTGGAAGAAATACTTAATCAACCCGGGTTAACAAATTCACCCTGGATTAAGTATTTGGGAGAAACCTTGAGGGATATAGGGAGCGAAAATCTGTGGGAGGCCTCATGGGAGGTTTCTGCATCCACCCAAAAAATAGTCCTTAAGAGAATTTATTCGCAGTACAAACTGAGTACGCTGTTATCTATACTTCCCTGGGTTCCCTGACTGAGGCTTTCTTCAATTGAAGAATAGTTATACAGCGGAGGACTACCTTGATGGATTCAGCCCTCTCAGGCGAGGAAGCTGTATCCACAGTTACCATATGGAACCCTGACAGTATATTTCTTTACTGTTGGTTGGCCTGGCCCCGGAAGAAACACTCAGTTGGCTTGCCTGTCCTGTGTACATTCTCCAGAGACAGTGGTACAGACCTTTTTCTTTTGTCCAGTGCGCAAGTCGGTCAGGATCAAATGCTTGATTCCTATATGCCGCAACTTGAGAACTAGGCGGCATTGGAAAGGGTTTAGGATTTTGCAATCTGATACGAACCGACCTTTAGTCTTTACTGTCACAAGATTTTTATATTGTATGTGGCGAATCAGGTACACATTTTGCTCCAAAATAGCCGAGTTGGCAATTACTTAACCCAATTGATTGTTAGGTAATGTGCTAGAGATGTTTCCTTCTTTTTATTCAGTCCCCTGCTTGAATTTTCACAGAGATTTTATTTGCCATGAATGGTAAAAATGCTTTGTGCTTTTTATACTATTCATATTTTTATTGTTTATCATTGATTTCAATCATTATTCAATGAATTGTTTTAAGTAACGGTATTATTATATGTTTAACTGTATTAGCAGAACGTTTTATCGTAAATGAATATTGTAAACTGTTCTTGCATGGCTGATATGCCAAAATAAAGATTATGATTGATTAATAAATATCCTTTGAATACAAAATACCTGCTTAAATCCAAAACTACCAGAATTTTATGGTATGATTTAACTTTAGCAACAGTTTTAGCAATGGGTTACACCACAAAAAAAGTGCCATATTTGAAATAGGTGATTGAAATAATAAGTCAAAATCATGCAAAAATATTTTTGTAGATTTAAGAATGGCAGATGATTTTACTATGGTGATAGTATTAGACATGGTTGATAACGCAGGTAAAGGGAAGAGTGAAACCAATCTTTGGTCAATCTGAAGACACATGGGTGAATTAGATACGTCTGTGTGTGACTAAACCATAGAGAACCTTGTTTTAACTAAAAGCTTCATTACTTTAAAGAAAATCTCACAAGCTTGTCTTGAGGACCCCTTAGACCTTTGTGTGTTCCCTCATTTTTTAGCTTCTTTTTACATTTTATATTTTACAAGGTTTAGCCATGTCACTTTTAGCAATGAGCTACATATTATGTTTAGCTTCACTTACATAATAATATTTCAGGAATATATTGTACGAGTTGCTTATTTTAGGTTTACCTTTCCTTGGCATGTAATCTTTACATTCTGTTCAAGGCTAGGAACAGTACACAATATACTATTGCTTATGTTTTGCCATTCAGGGGACAGCTGCTATCATCTTGACCTTTGACTGCAACGGAGCTCTAGGTCAAACATAGTGTGGTTTTATTACATATATGATGCATAAAGGGGCATTCCAGCCGCGACCATCCTGAGATGAACACTGTATTCGAAATGCAGCTCTGCTGGTGCTAATCTACCAGCTCCAAGAGAGAGTTGCCATGCACACTACAGGCTGATTTCTGACACCATTTTCAGGTATGGGGATAAGGCTAGTAATGAAGAAGGGTACACCAGCTATGCTCTCAGTATAGTAGTAGGGTTAGGTAGGACCCTCTAGAACATCTAGAATTCATTTACGATGGTTGAACTGTTCATTATCTTTACAATGTTTAAGATTCTGGTAACTCATATTTGCTTCATCTGCGTTATCACCTCAGCTCATTCTCTCTATGTAAGATTACAATTGTTTCAGTAAATGTATTGAAAATATATTCCATACTTCTCTAGTGTTTTGCCTGGGGCTGCATGAGTAATACAACAAAAGGGTGAGATCTTTTTCAACAACTTCCCAGGGGAGTCAGAGTGTCATGTAAACATTCTATAACCACCGTCTGACCTAAAAGAGTTAGGGGTTTAGGTGAGACACTCTGAGCTAGCCAGGAATTGGGCTGGTGGTGTCTGATGGTGTGGTCGGACTCAGTTTCCCACATTCTGAAGTTTCATCATCCTAAGATGCAGTCCTGTTATCATAGTATAAACTGTATAACAAGCAAAGATTTTAATTAACTTTTGCAATTTTTAGTTTTGTATTGCTTAAACAAGGTAGTCTGTTATTCAAAATAAATTTTGATATAAGTTAATCAATATTTTTTTTTACTGAAGGGGTAATTGAGTTGAAGGCATAGATAGAAAATGGAAAACAAATTGTGGGGCAATAACCATTCTGATAGATTCAATTTTCCCCCACCAAGATAAATGTAGGGAAGACCAATTATGAAATGTATCTTTAATGTTAGAAAGAACTTGATCACAATTCAAAGTCATTGATTGTTTCTTCTTTTTTTATATTATGTTATTGTTTGTGAGCATATCTTGAGTGCATTGGACATTCAAAGAGAAAAAATATGTTTCTAGGTAAAAGGTCAATTCCCCAAGAACCATTATGTATGTAATGTAGGGGAGAATATAGGTGAAAGGTGAGATGGTAACTAAGCCTATATTGAGGTACCTATATGGAATATAACACTGATGGGATTGTTAGTTGACTGTTTCTATATGGGAGAAGGATCTGGGCCACTCCTGAATTGGAGTTTATCAACTAGGGTTGGAAGAAATACTTAATCAACCCGGGTTAAAAAATTCACCCTGGATTAAGTATTTGGGAGAAACCTTGAGGGATATGGGGAGCAAAAATCTGTGGGAGGCCTCATGGGAGGTTTCTGCATCCACCCAAAAAATAGTCCTTAAGAGAATTTATTCGCAGTACAAACTGAGTACGCTGTTATCAATACTTCCCTGGGTTCCCTGACTGAGGCTTTCTTCAATTGAAGAATAGTTATACAGCGGAGGACTACCTTGATGGATTCAGCCCTCTCAGGCGAGGAAGCTGTATCCACAGTTACCGTATGGAACCCTGACAGTATATTTCTTTACTGTTGGTTGGCTTGGCCCCGGAAGAAACACTCAGTTGGCTTGCCTGTCCTGTGTACATTCTCCAGAGACAGTGGTACAGACCTTTTTCTTTTGTCCAGCGCGCAAGTCGGTCAGGATCAAATGCTTGATTCCTATATGCCGCAACTTGAGAACTAGGCGGCATTGGAAAGCGTTTAGGATTTTGTAATCTGATATGAACCGACCTTTAGTCTTTATTGTCACAAGATTTTTATATTGTATGTGGCGAATCAGGTACACATTTTGCTCCAAAATAGCTGAGTTGGCAATTACTTAACCCAATTGATTGTTAGGTAATGTGCTAGAGATGTTTCCTTCTTTTTATTCAGTCCCCTGCTTGAATTTTCACAGAGATTTTATTTGCCATGAATGGTAAAAATGCTTTGTGCTTTTTATACTATTCATATTTTTATTGTTTATCATTGATTTCAATCATTATTCAATTAATTGTTTTAAGTAACAGTATTATTATATGTTTAACTGTATTAGCAGAATGTTTTATCGTAAATGAATATTTTAAACTGTTCTTGCATGGCTGATATGCCAAAATAAAGATTATGATTGATTAATAAATATCCTTTGAATACAAAATACCTGCTTAAATCCAAAACTACCAGAATTTTATGGTATGATTTAACTTTAGCAACAGTTTTAGCAATGGGTTACACCACAAAAAAAGTGCCATATTTGAAATAGGTGATTGAAATAATAAATCAAATTCATGCAAAAATATTTTTGTAGATTTAAGAATGGCAGATGATTTTACTATGGTGAAAGTATTAGACATGGTTGATAACGCAGGTAAAGGGAAGAGTTAAACCAATCCTTGGTCAATCTGAAGACACATGGGTGAATTTGATACGTCTGTGTGTGACTAAATCATAGAGAACCTTGTTTTAAAATAAAAGCTTCATTACTTTAAAGAAAATCTCACAAGCTTGTCTTGAGGACCCCTTAGACCTTTGTGTGTTCCCTCATTTTTTAGCTTCTTTTTACATTTTATATTTTACAAGGTTTAGCCATGTCACTTTTAGCAATGAGCTACATATTATGTTTAGCTTCACTTACGTAATAATATTTCAGGAATATATTGTACGAGTTGCTTATTTTAGGTTTACCTTTCCTTGGCATGTAATCTTTACATTCTGTTCAAGGCTAGGAACAGTACACAATATACTATTGCTTATGTTTTGCCATTCAGGAGACAGCTGCTATCATCTAGACCTTTGACTGCAACGGAGCTCTAGGTCTAACATAGTGTGGTTTTATTACATATATGATGCATAAAGGGGCATTCCAGCCGCGACCATCCTGGGATGAACACTGTATTCGAAATGCAGCTCTGCTGCTGCTAATCTACCAGCTCCAAGAGAGAGTTGCCATGCACACTACAGGCTGATTTCTGACACCATTTTCAGGTATGGGGATTAGGCTAGTAATGTAGAAGGGTACACCAGCTATGCTCTCAGTTTAGTAGTAGGGTTAGGTAGGACCCTCTAGAACATCTAGAATTCATTTACGATGGTTGAACTGTTCATTATCTTTACAATGTTTATTATTCTGGTAACTCATATTTGCTTCATCTGCCTTATCACCTCAGCTCATTCTCTCTATGTAAGATTACAATTGTTTCAGTAAATGTATTGAAAATATATTCCATACTTCTCTAGTGTTTTGCCTGGGGATGCACGAGTAATACAACAAAAGGGTGAGATCTTTTTCAACAACTTCCCAGGGGAGTCAGAGTGTCATGTAAACATTCTATAACCACTGTCTGAACTAAAAGAGTTAGGGGTTTAGGTGAGACACTCTGAGCTAGCCAGGAATTGGGCTGGTGGTGTCTGATGGTGTGGTCGGACTCAGTTTCCCACATTCTGAAGTTTCATCATCCTAAGATGCAGTCCTGTTATCATAGTATAAACTGTATAACAAGCAAAGATTTTAATTAACTTTTGCAATTTTTAGTTTTGTATTGCTTAAACAAGGTAGTCTGTTATTCAAAATAAATTTTGATATAAGTTAATCAATATTTTTTTTTACTGAAGGGGTAATTGAGTTGAAGGCATAGATAGAAAATGGAAAACAAATTGTGGGGCAATAACCATTCTGATAGATTCAATTTCCCCCCACCAAGATAAATGTAGGGAAGACCAATTATGAAATGTATCTTTAATGTTAGAAAGAACTTGATCACAATTCAAAGTAATTGATTGTTTCTTCTTTTTTTATATTATGTTATTGTTTGTGAGCATATCTTGAGTGCATTGGACATTCAAAGAGAAAAAATATGTTTCTAGGTAAAAGGTCAATTCCCCAAGAACCATTATGTATGTAATGTAGGGGAGAATATAGGTGAAAGGTGAGATGGTAACTAAGCCTATATTGAGGTACTTATATGGAATATAACACTGATGGGATTGTTAGTTGACTGTTTCTATATGGGAGAAGGATCTGGGCCACTCCTGAATTGGAGTTTATCAACTAGGGTTGGAAGAAATACTTAATCAACCCGGGTTAAAAAATTCACCTGGATTAAGTATTTGGGAGAAACCTTGAGGGATATGGGGAGCAAAAATCTGTGGGAGGCCTCATGGGAGGTTTCTGCATCCACCCAAAAAATAGTCCTTAAGAGAATTTATTCGCAGTACAAACTGAGTACGCTGTTATCAATACTTCCCTGGGTTCCCTGACTGAGGCTTTCTTCAATTGAAGAATAGTTATACAGCGGAGGACTACCTTGATGGATTCAGCCCTCTCAGGCGAGGAAGCTGTATCCACAGTTACCGTATGGAACCCTGACAGTATATTTCTTTACTGTTGGTTGGCTTGGCCCCGGAAGAAACACTCAGTTGGCTTGCCTGTCCTGTGTACATTCTCCAGAGACAGTGGTACAGACCTTTTTCTTTTGTCCAGCGCGCAAGTCGGTCAGGATCAAATGCTTGATTCCTATATGCCGCAACTTGAGAACTAGGCGGCATTGGAAAGCGTTTAGGATTTTGTAATCTGATATGAACCGACCTTTAGTCTTTATTGTCACAAGATTTTTATATTGTATGTGGCGAATCAGGTACACATTTTGCTCCAAAATAGCTGAGTTGGCAATTACTTAACCCAATTGATTGTTAGGTAATGTGCTAGAGATGTTTCCTTCTTTTTATTCAGTCCCCTGCTTGAATTTTCACAGAGATTTTATTTGCCATGAATGGTAAAAATGCTTTGTGCTTTTTATACTATTCATATTTTTATTGTTTATCATTGATTTCAATCATTATTCAATTAATTGTTTTAAGTAACAGTATTATTATATGTTTAACTGTATTAGCAGAATGTTTTATCGTAAATGAATATTGTAAACTGTTCTTGCATGGCTGATATGCCAAAATAAAGATTATGATTGATTAATAAATATCCTTTGAATACAAAATACCTGCTTAAATCCAAAACTACCAGAATTTTATGGTATGATTTAACTTTAGCAACAGTTTTAGCAATGGGTTACACCACAAAAAAAGTGCCATATTTGAAATAGGTGATTGAAATAATAAATCAAATTCATGCAAAAATATTTTTGTAGATTTAAGAATGGCAGATGATTTTACTATGGTGATAGTATTAGACATGGTTGATAACGCAGGTAAAGGGAAGAGTGAAACCAATCCTTGGTCAATCTGAAGACACATGGGTGAATTCGATACGTCTGTGTGTGACTAAATCATAGAGAACCTTGTTTTAAAATAAAAGCTTCATTACTTTAAAGAAAATCTCACTAGCTTGTCTTGATGACCCCTTAGACCTTTGTGTGTTCCCTCATTTTTTAGCTTCTTTTTACATTTTATATTTTACAAGGTTTAGCCATGTCACTTTTAGCAATGAGCTACATATTATGTTTAGCTTCACTTACGTAATAATATTTCAGGAATATATTGTACGAGTTGCTTATTTTAGGTTTACCTTTCCTTGGCATGTAATCTTTACATTCTGTTCAAGGCTAGGAACAGTACACAATATACTATTGCTTATGTTTTGCCATTCAGGACACAGCTGCTATCATCTAGACCTTTGACTGCAACGGAGCTCTAGGTCTAACATAGTGTGGTTTTATTACATATATGATGCATAAAGGGGCATTCCAGCCGCGACCATCCTGGGATGAACACTGTATTCGAAATGCAGCTCTGCTGCTGCTAATCTACCAGCTCCAAGAGAGAGTTGCCATGCACACTACAGGCTGATTTCTGACACCATTTTCAGGTATGGGGATTAGGCTAGTAATGTAGAAGGGTACACCAGCTATGCTCTCAGTTTAGTAGTAGGGTTAGGTAGGACCCTCTAGAACATCTAGAATTCATTTACGATGGTTGAACTGTTCATTATCTTTACAATGTTTATTATTCTGGTAACTCATATTTGCTTCATCTGCCTTATCACCTCAGCTCATTCTCTCTATGTAAGATTACAATTGTTTCAGTAAATGTATTGAAAATATATTCCATACTTCTCTAGTGTTTTGCCTGGGGATGCATGAGTAATACAACAAAAGGGTGAGATCTTTTTCAACAACTTCCCAGGGGAGTCAGAGTGTCATGTAAACATTCTATAACCACTGTCTGAACTAAAAGAGTTAGGGGTTTAGGTGAGACACTCTGAGCTAGCCAGGAATTGGGCTGGTGGTGTCTGATGGTGTGGTCGGACTCAGTTTCCCACATTCTGAAGTTTCATCATCCTAAGATGCAGTCCTGTTATCATAGTATAAACTGTATAACAAGCAAAGATTTTAATTAACTTTTGCAATTTTTAGTTTTGTATTGCTTAAACAAGGTAGTCTGTTATTCAAAATAAATTTTGATATAAGTTAATCAATATTTTTTTTTTACTGAAGGGGTAATTGAGTTGAAGGCATAGATAGAAAATGGAAAACAAATTGTGGGGCAATAACCATTCTGATAGATTCAATTTTCCCCCACCAAGATAAATGTAGGGAAGACCAATTATGAAATGTATCTTTAATGTTAGAAAGAACTTGATCACAATTCAAAGTCATTGATTGTTTCTTCTTTTTTTATATTATGTTATTGTTTGTGAGCATATCTTGAGTGCATTGGACATTCAAAGAGAAAAAATATGTTTCTAGGTAAAAGGTCAATTCCCCAAGAACCATTTTGTATGTAATGTAGGGGAGAATATAGGTGAAAGGTGAGATGGTAACTAAGCCTATATTGAGGTACCTATATGGAATATAACACTGATGGGATTGTTAGTTGACTGTTTCTATATGGGAGAAGGATCTGGGCCACTCCTGAATTGGAGTTTATCAACTAGGGTTGGAAGAAATACTTAATCAACCCGGGTTAAAAAATTCACCTGGATTAAGTATTTGGGAGAAACCTTGAGGGATATGGGGAGCAAAAATCTGTGGGAGGCCTCATGGGAGGTTTCTGCATCCACCCAAAAAATAGTCCTTAAGAGAATTTATTTGCAGTACAAACTGAGTACGCTGTTATCAATACTTCCCTGGGTTCCCTGACTGAGGCTTTCTTCAATTGAAGAATAGTTATACAGCGGAGGACTACCTTGATGGATTCAGCCCTCTCAGGCGAGGAAGCTGTATCCACAGTTACCGTATGGAACCCTGACAGTATATTTCTTTACTGTTGGTTGGCTTGGCCCCGGAAGAAACACTCAGTTGGCTTGCCTGTCCTGTGTACATTCTCCAGAGACAGTGGTACAGACCTTTTTCTTTTGTCCAGCGCGCAAGTCGGTCAGGATCAAATGCTTGATTCCTATATGCCGCAACTTGAGAACTAGGCGGCATTAGAAAGCGTTTAGGATTTTGTAATCTGATATGAACCGACCTTTAGTCTTTATTGTCACAAGATTTTTATATTGTATGTGGCGAATCAGGTACACATTTTGCTCCAAAATAGCTGAGTTGGCAATTACTTAACCCAATTGATTGTTAGGTAATGTGCTAGAGATGTTTCCTTCTTTTATTCAGTCCCCTGCTTGAATTTTCACAGAGATTTTATTTGCCATGAATGGTAAAAATGCTTTGTGCTTTTTATACTATTCATATTTTTATTGTTTATCATTGATTTCAATCATTATTCAATTAATTGTTTTAAGTAACAGTATTATTATATGTTTAACTGTATTAGCAGAATGTTTTATCGTAAATGAATATTGTAAACTGTTCTTGCATGGCTGATATGCCAAAATAAAGATTATGATTGATTAATAAATATCCTTTGAATACAAAATACCTGCTTAAATCCAAAACTACCAGAATTTTATGGTATGATTTAACTTTAGCAACAGTTTTAGCAATGGGTTACACCACAAAAAAAGTGCCATATTTGAAATAGGTGATTGAAATAATAAATCAAATTCATGCAAAAATATTTTTGTAGATTTAAGAATGGCAGATGATTTTACTATGGTGATAGTATTAGACATGGTTGATAACGCAGGTAAAGGGAAGAGTGAAACCAATCCTTGGTCAATCTGAAGACACATGGGTGAATTAGATACGTCTGTGTGTGACTAAATCATAGAGAACCTTGTTTTAAAATAAAAGCTTCATTACATTAAAGAAAATCTCACAAGCTTGTCTTGAGGACCCCTTAGACCTTTGTGTGTTCCCTCATTTTTTAGCTTCTTTTTACATTTTATATTTTACAATGTTTAGCCATGTCACTTTTAGCAATGAGCTACATATTATGTTTAGCTTCACTTACGTAATAATATTTCAGGAATATATTGTACGAGTTGCTTATTTTAGGTTTACCTTTCCTTGGCATGTAATCTTTACATTCTGTTCAAGGCTAGGAACAGTACACAATATACTATTGCTTATGTTTTGCCATTCAGGAGACAGCTGCTATCATCTAGACCTTTGACTGCAACGGAGCTCTAGGTCTAACATAGTGTGGTTTTATTACATATATGATGCATAAAGGGGCATTCCAGCCGCGACCATCCTGGGATGAACACTGTATTCGAAATGCAGCTCTACTGCTGCTAATCTACCAGCTCCAAGAGAGAGTTGCCATGCACACTACAGGCTGATTTCTGACACCATTTTCAGGTATGGGGATAAGGCTAGTAATGTAGAAGGGTACACCAGCTATGCTCTCAGTATAGTAGTAGGGTTAGGTAGGACCCTCTAGAACATCTAGAATTCATTTACGATGGTTGAACTGTTCATTATATTTACAATGTTTATGATTCTGGTAACTCATATTTGCTTCATCTGCCTTATCACCTCAGCTCATTCTCTCTATGTAAGATTACAATTGTTTCAGTAAATGTATTGAAAATATATTCCATACTTCTCTAGTGTTTTGCCTGGGGATGCATGAGTAATACAACAAAAGGGTGAGATCTTTTTCAACAACTTCCCAGGGGAGTCAGAGTGTCATGTAAACATTCTATAACCACCGTCTGACCTAAAAGAGTTAGGGGTTTAGGTGAGACACTCTGAGCTAGCCAGGAATTGGGCTGGTGGTGTCTGATGGTGTGGTCGGACTCAGTTTCCCACATTCTGAAGTTTCATCATCCTAAGATGCAGTCCTGTTATCATAGTATAAACAGCAAAGACTTTAATTAACTTTTGCAATTTTTCGTTTTTTATTGCTTAAACAAGGTAGTCTGTTATTCAAAATAAATTTTGATATAAGTTAATCAATATTTTTTTTTTACTGAAGGGGAAATTGAGTTGAGGGCATAGATAGAAAATGGAAAACAAATTGTGGGGCAATAACCATTCTGATAGATTCAATTTTCCCCCACCAAGATAAATGTAGGGAAGACCAATTATGAAATGTATCTTTAATGTTAGAAAGAACTTGATCACAATTCAAAGTCATTGATTGTTTCTTCTTTTTTTTATATTATGTTATTGTTTGTGAGCATATCTTGAGTGCATTGGACATTCAAAGAGAAAAAAATATGTTTTAAAATAGTGTTTAATGTGTACCCTGAAACTTAGTACTAGTTTTGTATGAGATTGATCAGAGGAAGAATGGAGGGATCTGGATTACTAATATACAAAAGAACATCATCTGCATATGCTGATGTTTTTAAAGGTAACATTTTTAATAGTAAGGTCTTGGATTGCACTAGAACTTCTAATGGCAGAAAGTTGCGGTTCTATAGTCAGTAAGAAAAGGGATGGTGAAAGGGGTCAACTTTGTCTAGTGCCTCTAAAATGTTGACAATAGACCATTGATAAATAGTCTGGCAGAGGGGCATCAGTAGATATCTCATATGATATGCATAAATGAATTACCAAAATTGAATGCAAAAAAGTTTAGTGTGATTAATAGAGCAGCTGTTTTTCCTGAAACCAGATTGCTCTACATGAATAACATTAGGAAGATATAAATGATAATCTTGTTGCTAGAATTTTTGCATAAAGCTTACTCTTGATTCATTAAATTGATAGGCTGTTAGTTTGGTAAGATCTGTATCATGTTTTAGAAGAACAAGGATCAGGGCTTCAGGGAAGGAGCCAGAAGTTGTTCCTGTCATACTAAAGTGAGTAAGTAATTGGAATAAGTTAGGTAAAAGGTGAGGAGAAAACATTTTATAAAATTCTGCTGGAATATCATCAGGACCTGGTGCTTAAGGTGGTTTCAGTGAATAGATAGATGATGTAATCTCTTCTTGAAAATAGGCATGTCTAGCTCAGATTTAACTTACTGAGATATAAATAAACCACAAGACTGTAAAAACATATCAATATTGTGAGTGTCAATAGAAGTAGGATTACTGTAAAGGGTGGAGTAAAATTCTAAAAATTCATTAACAATTGTTGTACGGGTTAGCACAATTTTTCCATTATGTCCATGAATAGCATTTATTTGATTTTATCTTGTTTAATACAAAGGTGATTTGCCAGAAGTCTCCCAGATTGGTTAGTACTGAAACAAAATGTAGCCTTGTTATTGGAAACTTGGATGACAGCTCTTTTGTTTAAAAGAGAATTAAATTTGTACCAAGGATTTTGTAAATGTATTTTGTAAGTATGATTATTAGATGTAATATACTGGCATTCAAATTTAGCTATTTGTGTATCCAAGTATTTAAGTTCAGAATTAAATTATTTATTTTCATGTGCCATTATAGATATTGTTAAACATCTGATATAAGCTTTTAATGCATCCCAATGTGGGAATCTAGGTTGAAAATTCTTAGTAGTATCCAGTTGTAGAACCAGAGAAGTGCATGGTAATTACATTATGAAAGGTTAGTAAATAACCAATTCTGGAACTTTGAGATAAGAATTACGAGGATTGGAAAAAAAGTCAAATCTTTATCTGTTGGGTGGTGTAAGTTCCAATATAAGTTTGGTAGTTTTAAAAAAGATTTTAGGAGCATAAATCTTTTTGGGAAGAAAATTTGCTGTGGAAGAAACTATGCCTCACAGGGAATCACATATCAGGTTAAAGTAACCTCCAACAATAAGGGGGACTTTGCCTAATTTGAGAACCTCAGAAGTGAAATGGGTCCAAAAGTTTGGATCATCTGCGGTTGGATAGTAATTATTAATTACATTTAAAATTGCATTGTCAATTTTGATTTTAGCTAGTAGACATCGACTCTCAGTATCAGAATGTTTATCAAATATTTGGAGCTGAAGTTTTTTAGAGAAAAGAATAGCAACTCAATTTTTTTGTTGATAGCAGGGGAAGACAAAATGTGACAGCAGTACCCTGTAATGACCTTGCAGAATTTTCCTTGGAAAAAATCACAGACACATACCTAGCCCTCCAGAGATTGGACACTCATCCCATCCCCAACTCTTTCAATTATATCCAGGCAGTGGAGGAAGGCGATTTTTTGAAATTTCCCACTTTCACCCTGAACAGCTACACACTGCTGTTCAGCAAAGTCAGAGATTAGGCTCCCAACGTGATGCAGCCCCGCCGCATATTCTTTCCAAAGTAGCCAAGGTCACCTTTATTGTCATGTTAGAAATGGCAATCCTATTACTGGCAAAAGGCTCAGGGCCATATGTACAAGGACTGGCGTTAACTACCGCTAACGCTAGTTAGCAGCAGTTTTCCTTCCTGCCGCGTACCGCTGAAAACTATCGCCCTGTTAGCGACGTATTTACAAGACCTCGCTACATGGCGATAGTTTCAGGGAGCTGCGGTGAAAACTGCTGCTAACACTAGCGTGAAAGCGATAGGAATTCGGGCGTTAGCAGGCGAAAACTAACAAAAGGCCCATTAGCGGCAAAAAAATGCACGTTAGTCAGCCCAACGTGAGTTTTTTTCCTCTATAGGCAAAAATAGCCTATCAGTCCACCTCCAATGAAAAATAGGAAAAAATCAATGGAATGCCGAATGGAGCAGCCAGGGCCAAGTGCAGCACAGATCAACAACCCCCTCTAGCCCCCCAACATCCAGGATGACCAGCCAGAGTCCCAGGGGAAGAGGAAATTCAGGGCTACATTTATGAAAAGAGGCGCATTGTGCTGCAAAACCAGTAATGCATCACTTTTCATTGCATACTCCTTGCAACACCATGGCATCCAAAACCTTGAAAGTGAGGACAGTCCCCTTGTGTGGCGGGAGCGCTGCAACTTCACACCTAAGGGGGCCCTGTTGCATCACCTGCAACGGAGGTTCCTCAGCGGACTGGGTGGCGACCGATGTACCCAGGCTTGTGAAATCCCACCTGGCTGAGGCTCCTGCTGGCTGAGTCACAGATTTGGGGATAGTGCAGTGGATTGCACCACGGTGTCAATGTCCTGGTAAGGAGAAGGTGGGACGCATAGCGGAGGAGGCTGCGGAGTCGAGTCGCCAAGGCCTAGCACCTGTGGATGATGCACCCCCAGTGGCGGCTCATCCACATTGGCAGAAGAGCGTCGCCCCACTGCTTTCAAGCAGTGTAAGAAGAGGCAAAATAATAACATGATGATAACTTTCTAATGCACACATGCTATGTTTCTTTTGCAGATGGGAAAGTGAGTTGGGCTGCTCCACTCACGGAGCAGGGCAGGGGCAGAGTGGTATGCCCACTCAAGTGTGCAATAACTGTTTAGTCGGCCCTCTCAGGCCACCCAAAGCAGTCATGCACACTTCCCTGTTCACAATGCAGGCTGCATTACAGCCTGCATGGAGCACATGCCTACCCCTCCAGCCCCTGGCTGAACGCCTTGTCACGGCGCTCAAGAACAATCACAATGCCACATTGCAGCATTGTGATTGGCTTAGGGGAGGGAGCCTGGCTGCCTGCTTCCTGTTCCTGGAAGCAGACTCAGGAGAGCAGGAGCACAGAAGATGCATCCTCGAGGTAAGAATTTATTAGAAAAAATATGTACAACCCCGGCTCACCCCCCGCGCGTCCCTGCCCCCTCCAGTGTCCTTTCCCCTGTTTCCCACCTCCTAGCTGTCCAGTCCCACCTGCAGCACTTCTCAATGGCGCCCACTGTGCACCCATGCGAAGCGTGTGTACCACTGGTGTGCCAAAGGAATATATGACGTTACAACACATACCATTGCATTGCATTCCATTACAATGCATACTAATACTATGCATATTGCAACAGTAGGGAAAGTGCTGGATAGCGGAGGGCGAAAAATTACTATTCCCACTCCAGTGAGTGCAACCCTAAGACTAACCCTTGCACCCCAAAACCCAAACACACCCTGAACCCTAAAATTCACCTTTGCCTCCAAAACACAGCCTGAACCCTAAAATTCACCTTTGCCCCCAAAACACACCCTGAACCCTAAAATTCACCTTTGCCCCTCAAAACACATACCCACCCTGAACCCTAAAATTCACCTTTGCCCCCCAAAACCCATACCCACCCTAACCTTACAATGCGTTGTAATGGCATGCGTTGTAATGGCATGCATTGTAATGGCATGCATTGTAAAGGCACCTGCGTTGTAAAAGTTGCATTGTAAAGGCATTACAATGTAATGCCTGCGTTGTAATGAACGTCTCCCATGCCAAAGGCAAGCCATAGGCAAGGCCGTCTGTGTCCGTCTGCCCCTGGACCGCGCCCACCACCAAGGACCCCTCCTCTCAGACACTCCACCACTATGATGCCGGCACCCTCCTAGCCATCAACCCTGGATGCCACTTCGCCTGCCATCTAGCAACACTGTGGAATTCTCTTGAACCCTGCGCCTGTCAAATCTACAAACGCACCTTCTTCCACATCAGCACACCAGTGCCTCATGCCGCCCAGCCGACCAACAGTGCACCCGACCGGCTCAACTGCATCCTCCTCAATGTGCGGTCACTCCACAAACACGCAACAGAAATCTTGGACGTCCTCGACGCAACCTCTTCAGACATCGCCTTCTTCACTGTGACCTGGACCAACCTCTGCTCCGGACTAGACATCAACATCCTTGACGGCTACTAAATCAATGGCAAGGGCCACCCCGACCGTCCAGGAGGAGGCATTGCCATCTCCTATAAAAGCACACTCCGACTGACCACGCACTCTATTGACCACACGGTGACCATGGAACACCTCCACTTCCAGATCTGGACCAACCCCAACCCCATCCTCTGCAGCACCCTCATCTGCAGCCCCCCCCGGGCCATGGACCCCAATTCACCAATACCATTGTAGACCTCATTGCACCCCAGGCTCTCCCATCCTACTCGGAGACCTCAAGTTCCACCTGGACAACCCCAGTGGCCAGAACACCATCCCCTCCTGGGGAAGCTCACCAACATCAGACTCAAGCAGCTAGTTACCGCACCAACCCAGATAGCAGGACACACGGTCGAGCACGTCTCCTCCGCAAGCGGAAACTTCAACTACAGCCACACCATCAGACTCTCCTGGACTGACTATCATTGTATACATCACGTCTTCAACATGCCCACCGTACACCACTGCCATCATCACCCCCACTTGCAGCCGGAGCAAGGCCACCAAAGAACTTCTCGTTAACTCCCTCAGCACCACCACTCCACCAACACTTACAGACAATAACACCGCAGCGCGCAACCTTCACCGATGGATATCCAACTGCGCCGACACCCTGGCACCTCTCAAGAAATGACCAGGCAAACAACACTCCAAGAAGGCCAACTGGTTCACGCCTGCCCTCCACTAGTCCAGATGCCCTGCAGACGGCTCGAGAAGGGATGGAGCCACAACATCAATCAACTCCGCAACACAGTCACCCTTGCACCATGGCGCAAGGGTGTCTGCGTTGGCGCATGGCAGCCATTGTACGCCAACGTAGGTGAAAAAGACAGGGGGGATTATTCATGAGCCCCTTCTGACAGTTTCACCCCAACAGGGCGTCAGTTTCTTGACGTACTTGCAGCATGATTCTTGCACTACGTTGCGCCGTATTTGCAAAGTGGTGCATGTAGGCATATGCGTGACCTTGTGAAGCCCTGTCCCACATTATACCTGCATCAGGTATGATGTATGCAGGGTGTGCGTTCCCAAGCAACAAAGCCTCATAGGAGTGGCACAGTGAAATCCATTAGATTTCACTGCGACAATTGTAGGATGGCACTGTGTCTGTACCTTACGCCTGCCTCATGGCAGGCGTAAGGGTGATGCAGTGCAACAGGGATAGGCTGGCCACATGCATTGCTGGAGTTGCGTCATGCTAGTAACACAATTGCAGCAATGCGTGACTTTAGCGCTGACAGATACGTCAGGATTACAGATGTATCTGTCATTAATTGTGACATGGAGAGCTGTACAGTGAATACAGCGCATCCATGGTGTCGCAAGAAGGGCGCAGGGAAAAGTGTTGCAATGCTGTTTTGTTGCAGCGCTGCAACACTTTTCATGTATGAGGCACAGGAATACGCCCAATCTTATTGATGGTGCACATTCCTGCCCTGTAGTTTTGTCGCAGGGCAGCGCAGCAACATTCCCTGCAGCGCTGTCCAGCACCAAAACCTGCTGAAATTAGTCCTGGGCGGTGAACTTCGCTCCGTTCGCGGAGTTTGTGGAGTTTTCTGCACTCCACACTCCGCAGAGCTCGCGGAGTGCAGAAAACTCCGCTTCGCGATGTGCAGCGGAGTTTTTTCCCCGCTCGCGATCACAAACGGTAAGTTCACGATCAGGAATGGTAAGTTCGCGAGCACGAGCTGCCGCTCGCGTAGAATTTCTAGCCGAGCGGCAGGAATACCAGCACAAACTGTAGTTCGCACTGCACTCCGCCACTAGCGGAACTTCGCAGAGTTTTTTGTAACTTCGCGGAGTTCCGCATAGCAAAACTCCGCAAACTACGCCCAGGCCTCGCTGAAATGAGGCCCAAAGTCTTTGCACCATTTTTAAGACCAGCTATTTTCTGTTCTTAAAAAACTGCCTCTAACTGTTGTTAGAGGCAGTTTTTTTGTCTTCCTCCATAAAAGGAATTCCTTGTAAATATCGCAAAGTGGTGTTAGCGGACGTTTTTGCATGGGAACGCCTGTCTTGCATCTTATTTTCATTAACTATCGCTAACTGAAGTGTCGATCTTTAAATGCACGTTTTCGCCAGAAAACTGCCGCTAACTGAGGTTAGCGACAGCTTGTCCTTATGGCGATAAAAAAATCACTGCCGTACCGTCATAAAAGTGCAGCTGAAGCGGCGTAAACTCCTTGTACATATGCCCGTCAGTGCCACCCATATGGAAACATGCCCTGGTCAAAGCTTCCTAAAATAAAACAACCTGGACCCCCCTGTTTAGGAAACTATAGACCAATCTCACTACTCCCCTGTCTGAGCAAATTCTAATTCTAACAAATAATGCCCTACACCCCACCCAAACCGAGTTCCACCCTAAATATAGTACAGACACTGCCCTCCTGGCAGTGTTAGACGAGTCAAAAATGCTTCTTGATCATAGTTGCACTGCTGCCATCATACTTCTTGACCTCAGCACAGCATTCGACTTTGTGAACCATTACATTCTCATTAAAAGAATTAACAGCACAGGTGTTATAGGGCCAGTATTGAAATGTAATAGGGAACAACGTCAACCCCCATATGAACCTAGGCTGGCCAGACTGCCATGGCACAGCCCTTGCCCCCAAGGTGGTTATCAAGAGTGTGGGGTAGGGTTAGACAAATCACTAAGCATGAAAGACCAAGCCAAAAAACTCTCCACCAGCATTTTAAGAATGTTCCACAAAATTCTACACCTCCTTTCTCTCCTTGATGAGACTCATAGTCCAGGCATTAAATGTCTCCTGCCTGGAATACAGGAATTCACTATACCTGGGTGCCCCAAGAGCTGTGACCAAAAAATTGAAGGTGGTGCAGAACGCATCAGCCCAAGCCCCATTGATCAGAGAGTTAAATTCAAACTCCTATGCATTGCCCATAGGGTCTTTCAACAAAAAGGTCCTTCCATCCTCAGACCACTGATCTCCATGTACATGCCAAATAGAGCTCTTTGATCCTCCAAAGCCCATCTCGGTGCTGTTATTTGCATTAAAAGAGCGAGAAGCAGATGGCTCTCCTTTGGCTAAAATGTGGCTAAGCTATGGAATGCCCTCCCACCTCATCGGTGGAGGTTTGCCTGCAGCGGTATTGGCGTCAATGGATGCCGGTGGTGTTGTGAGCTGTTCTTTAGTGACCTTGGTCAAGCTGCGGCCCGGGGGGCAGTGAGGGCATTGGTGTACGGTGGGTTTGGTGAAAGCAAAATGCACGCAATGGTGGTCGGTCCAGAAGGGTTTGGTGGTGTGGCTATAGGCAGAGTTTCCGCTGGCAGAGAAGATGGGGTCGAGCGTGTGTCCTGTTGCAGTGGTTGGAGCAGTGACTAGTTGCTTGAGTCCTGTGTTTGTGATGTTCTCCAGAAGGGATGCAGTGTTGTGGTTGTTGGGGTTGTCCAGGTGAAAGTTGAGGTCACTGAGTAGGAAGTAATCAGTAGATGCAAAAGCCTGGGGGGCGATGAAGTCAAAGATGGCTCAGGTGAAGGGTGGGTGAGGGCCAGGTGGTCTGTATACAAGGGTGCCACGGAGGGTTGTGTTGGGGTTGGTCTGGATCTGGAAGTAAAGGTGTTTCATTGTTGTCATTGGGTCATCCAAGTGGGTGGTCAGACGTTTTTGAGGGCAATGTCTCTTTCTGGTCAGTAGGTGCGTTCCTTGCAGGTGATCTTGAAGCCGTCGGGGATGGTGGTGGTGATGTCCGGGCCACAGCTGGGGTTCATCCAGGTTTCCGTGAGGAAGGCAATGTTGGGGAGGGAGTCAAGGAGGTCCAAGATTTTATGTGGCATATTTGTGGAGGGAGCGCACAGTGAGGAGGATGCAGCTAAGGAGGTCGGGTCTTCTGTAGGTCAGTTGGGAGATGGGGAAGCTGGAGTGCAGAGGTGGGACAAGGTGCAGCTGCAGTTACGATCAGGAAAAGGGTCCTTGGGAATCATTTGGCGATGCGCAGTGGCAGGCGGCATGGCATCCAGTGTTGAGGGCGAGGAGGGTGCTGGTGTAATATCGGTGGAAGGTCCGAGGACCAGGGTCTGTGGCACTGAGCATGGGCCAGTCGTGGTCCAGGCTCGGACAGGCACAGACGTCTTGCTTTTGGCATGCCTGCTATGTGCGGCTGTGCAACAGCCGCCATTAAGTAGTGTGCAGGGGGGCTGGACAGCTAGGAGGTGGGAAAAGGGGAGAACGAGAAAGTGGCACAGGAGAGTGACTGGGTAGTGGAGGATTGCATCGTCAGGGGCAAAGCACAGAGAAAGGGCACAAGAAGAAGGTAAAAGAGGAAAAAGAGCCAAAAGGATGAAAGGGACAGAAAGAAAAAGCCAGAAAAGCCAGAAACAAGCAGAGAAAAAGAGAGACAGAGAGACAGAGGGCAGTCCAGCAGTGGAGCAGTGACGCTCCACCTCAAGATCACCAGGGATGAGGGAGAAAAGCAGAAAAGGAAAAAGGTAGAAAAAAAGCAGAGAGCAGAGAGAAAGGGAGAAGAAAGCAGAAAATAGAGAGAAAGAGGGAAGTTCAGCAGCAAAGCAGTGGAGCTCTACCACTAGACCACAAGGGATGAGGTGCAGGATGCCTGCGGGTGGGGAGGGCCTCGAACCACTGACCCGAGGGTCAGACGTTCAGTGGAAGCCAGAGCTCGGGGGCAGCAGCTACAGGCGGAGCTGTGCAACGAGGAAAGCAGTCCACTTAAAGGTCAGTGGACTGCCATACTGAAAATATGTCTCAATTCACTGGGTATATCAACCGTGGCTCCAAGCAGCACCAGCCCAACATCCAGATTGAGGGAAATGTCTACCATGTATTGCAACTTTGCAGACACTTTGACACAATTGCTATGTAGTTTTTGGCAGGACCCTAACAGGTATATAAAACTAATGTTCATCTGGCTACATTTTTTAAATGTAACAATGAAGTTCAGGGAAAATTTAGCCATATGTTCTATGGTATAACAATAGCAGTGCAAACATTTTAATTTGATTAATTTATGCCTGTAACTGAATGCCATTTGTTTAACTTTAGCACTACAATGTGCCCAAGATTTATCTTTTTCCAATTCTTGCCTGACCTGAAATGGGATATTGGATCTACCTGTCATGATCTCAGAGGAGTGTGAATTCATTCGGGGTTGGGAAAACTCAAAAATACAGCTTTTTCCACAGAGCGTAATGGATTGTAGCATAAGATATCTAAGGTGGTATTGCTTTCCCTCGCCTTGTAGTCTATGCACCATTGAAGCACCATTAGGAAACAAATCTCCTAGCACCTTCACCCCCACAGTACTTAAAGCCTCCTAATGACAAATTCTAATGTTGGGACAAGTAGTAGGGGTAAATAGTAGGCAGTAATGCAATGACATTGTCTCTAAGTGACAGAGGCAACGACATATGGTGGTGAGTGAGGAAGTGGGGTGCATCAAGCTGCTATGTATATGAACATACATGAGTGGTGAGCGGAGCTGTATCCAATACTTTGCATAGTAAGTTTGTGCCACCAAATATTATGTATTAGGGATCAGTAACCCCACTCCTTTATGGGTCGAGTTAATATAGACCATTGTCTAAGTGGCTTTTCACCTCCCTAATCTGGCATTCAAATAATCGCCACCACTGGCAGAAGAACTTCACCAGAATGAGCACAGTGATATTCGGTCTAAACATTTTGGCAGGATTACTATTTTGATCAGGGAGATTTGTCCGTACAGATAGGTAAGTGTAACCATTGCTTGATGCGAGTTTTAAATAGATTTAGGTATATCTCTGGTTGGTTAAATACCCAGATATTTCACTGTGTCCGCACTCCATTGCAGAGGATATTTTATCAGAGGTGTCATTGCGTTATATGTTAGCAGAAACATGTCAGACTTATCCCAATTAATTTGGAGTCCAAAACAGCCACCACATTTGATGACCTAGCTGATGAATAGGATAAATTCACTTCAGGCTTCTGGATATACAGAATACCATCATCTGAAATAGGGTCATTATCAACAATCGGCCACCGATGCACAGTCCTCAGTGGGACTGGAATTCCCTGAAGAAACAACCCCATTGCCAAAACAAAAATCAGACGTGACGGGGGCGACCCTCCCTTGTGCTCCTTCCAATTACTATCAACCCAAGTGATGTCTGTTGTTTTAATTCTGGCAATGGGATTAGTATATCAGAGGGTAACCATTTCAAAAAGTGAGCACCAAGACTCAAGCGATTAAGGCCCTCATGCAATGAGGCCTACTATAGAGCGTCAAATACCTTTTTGGAGTCTGCAGGCACCACTATAGCTGATAATTGTGGGCAAATGTGATGCAATATGTTATCAGGCGGCAGAGACTAACGGCGGTGGGTATCTGAGGTATAAAGGTAGCTTGAACTAGTCGTACCAGAAATTGTCCAGAGCAAAGTTGTGTACGTATGCTGTATTTTTGGTTCGTGAATGGCCTTCATTAAAAGGTTATACTGTGCGTTGCACCCCTTGTGGCAATACATTGTTTCAGATTTACCCTGTTTCCACCTGAATCTATCTGGAAGGGAGGTGTAAAGGAGCACATTGAAAAACGAAAGCATCCTGAAGAGCCTCTGCAGCTGCAAGAGACAGAGCAGTCAATTATCTTGGCTCTTCATGTCCCATCAGTGCAACTCCTTTTACTGATGGAACCTCTCTTTTCCTGACTGATTCGATTTTCGGGCACTCTCTCACAAAATGCCCAGCATTACCACAATACAAACATAAATTACCATGTCTTTTTTTCTACTTCTCATCTATTGACAGTGGACTGCTAATTGACCCAATGCGCATGGGTTCTTCAGTAGATAACATCTCGGTGGGTTACTGGTTTCTGCCCTTATTCTGTTAAAACAAGGCAGCACTGGGCGAGTTTCTTGTCTTTTTTCTATTTCTGTTCATTTAATCTCTGATCTACCTGGCAAACAAAAATGATTAACTTAAAAACTTCTGTGGTCCTTTTTGGTATCTGAGCCAGAGCATCCTTTAATTCTTCCCTAAGACCCAATTAAAAATAGTCACCCTTTTAGCTTCTGCCCATGCTGTTTCAACAATCAACTTACTAAATTGTGCCAAATAGGAAATCAAATGTCCTTTCCCTTGTTTTAATTCTAAATGTTCATTGCCATTGCTTAGAAAAACTGACCTTCTGTTAAAAATATGAAAAGATTCAGACCTGAACTTTTCAAAATCATTAAGTATTGGATCATTTTGAGAGATCAATGGCATAGACCAAGCAGTTGCACCAAAAAATGTAGATACCATTGTGTTAGGAAAGTTTGTGCATTATGTGGATCCACACTAAATGCTCTGGAGGGGCTGAAATAATGATTGGAGAAATTGCATGGATTACTTGAGTTGAAATTTCAGAAGTTTGAGATGAAGAGGATTGATCATGTGTCTCTTTAATACTTGGTGAAGGGAACCCTCCTGCTATCAACTCATTTATTTTTTGTAGAAAATTATAAGTAGCCTGATAGTATCTCCCAATATCTTCTCTTAATATTTTATTTTCTTCGATTGTGTTATTTAGCTGTTTGTGTATATTCTATCAAACTACAAGTAAGGTTTTTACTTCTACTGCTTCTACCATTCTGCTCTGGTGATTTCTTTTTTTATATATGGCACGTCAATCCACTACACATGCCAATATCAGTGACATTCTGCCACAATGCAACAGCAATGGCAAAGGACAAGTGGATAACAAGAAAGACTGCCTCAGATGTAGTTGGCATCACACTCGGAATGCTCTTCTGCGTTTTCACCTGCCTTGGTTATTCTTCTTGTAGGTATGGGTGTGGTGTGTGAGTCGTCTGTATCTATAATGCAACAAATGTCTTCAACAATTTGACAATAATACACATAACAATACCTAGATCCATCTATAGTTTGTCTTCAGTCCAAAAAGTCTATTTCCAATCAATAAGGAGATCCTCCATTAAATATTTACAGTTCTAAGTCTCTCTCAAAGTACCATGTTGCGAAACAACGAGCCTGATCCCATAGTCATAAGTGGGCCAAATGTACGCCCCGTTTTTGCATGTGCAAACGGGTTTGCGACTCGTTTGCGCATGCAAAAACCTCATGGGCCATGTACAAAGCCTATTTAGCGAGTCACAATTTATTTTTGACTCACTAAATAGGTTTTGCGACTTGCTATTAGGAAGCGGCGGTCCCTTCCTAATAGCAACTGCAAAGCCATGTACCAATGTTTTGCAATCGGAATTGCGGTTGCAAAACACTAGCAAATTACCACCGTCTTCAAGAGGGTGGTAATGGAGTCGCAAATGGGAAGAGGCCCCAGGGGACCCCTTCCCCTTTGTGACTGGCTCTGAAAATATTTTTTAAGGGCAGGCAGTGGTCCCATTTTCCTTTAAGTTTAAGTTTAAGGAAAACAGGCTGCATTAAAAAAAAAACTGCCTTATTTAAAAGCAGTCCCAGACATGGTGGTCTGCTGAGCCCAGCAGGCCACCATACCTGGAAGGGCCTGCCATTCCCAATGGGGTCGCAAATTGCGAGTGCCTCATTAATATTCATGAGCCTTGCATTTTGCGACCCCATTTGGAATCACTAACAGTGTCTCTGACACTGTTGTACATCCCGATTTGCGACTTGCAATTGCGACGCAATTTGCATGTCACAAATTGGGTGGTCGTATGTCTGGCCCAGTTTCTTTACTTAAAGTCTCTTGATTACTCACTTTTTCTTTGTTTATTTTCACAACTGCCTTTTTCTTTACTCCTATGAAGTTCCCTTGGTTCACTGAAATGCGACTGTCCTAAATGAAGAAAAAAAAATAAAAGCTTCTCCTGAAATGAGTAATTCCCCAATGTGCACAATCATGAAAAAAATAGACTGCCTAGCAGATACCAAATGTTCATAAAAATTGTCTAAGAGGAACGGTTGCTGAGACACTGCTCTCTTCCTCACATCCCACACTCATGGTCTTCCAGATTTGCACCCTCTATATTTAAAGTTCTTTTCCAAGGCGAATATGAGGAAAGGAGGCCAGTGCTTGCAAGCAGAATGTAAGAGCATTACATTCTCTGTTCAGAGACATACTGTTTTGCTGATAGTGAAGCACAGTAATGTGAATAGCTCTATGTGTGTGGCAAGAGAGTTTGAATATTGCACAGGCAACACATGAGGTTATTGAGGGAGTATGGGCTGGTAGATTTTATAACAATCCAAGCAGTAGTATTTTGGATGGTCTAGAGTCTCTTCTGTATGTAGTTGGAATCCCTACTAACAATGCATTGCCATAGTTGAGAGGCTTGGTATCAATGCCTGCATGTTGACTTTGCATGTTCCGATAGAGAGATTTAAAAATCTTGTTCAGCATACAAGGAATGTTATTAGCCACAATAATGCCCAGATTTCTGGCTGACTCTGAGGGGGAGGGAGCAGAATCTAATTTTTTAGACCACCAATCTGTAGACCACAGGGAGTTTGCTTCATCAAACAGCAAGGCCTCTGTCTTTTCTCCATTTAACTTTAAGCAGTTTTCCTTCATCCACTCAATGATAGCACATATACATTTCAGGAACTATACTCAAGTCTCCTCAACATTTTTGGCAATGAAGGTAATCAATTTTGTGTAATCTATGTAAGATACTACAATAAAGACAATAGCTCTGAAGATGGTGGCTAGAGGGTTCATGTACTCTTAAAAAGGGTAAGACTAAGGGAGGATCCCTGAGGGATGTCACAGGTGATTTTAACTGCAATGGAATTATATGGTGAGAACCAGGCAGACTGTGATTTTTGGAATAGAAAAGCCTGGAACCATTGCAAGGCCTTCAAATATATACCAATGTCATAGAGGCATTTGATTAGTATTGCATGGGATAATGTATTAAATGCTTCAGAGAGGTCTAGAAGGACAAGGGAGGCTATCCTGCTTTGGTTGATGTTATTAGATACTGTTGTGAAGTCAATGAACCTGTGTATGAGAATTTGCATTTTTGATTCATTTTTTCATTCATTATTTTATTGATGTGAATATACCAAGTCAGCAAATTTGTATCTATCCTGCAGCCTCCGTGGGAGCTAGTTTGGAAGGATGAATTAAGGGCTTCTCTGCTGCCCAACACTCTTTTCTTTAAGTTTTGAGTAGATTTATCCTTTAAAAGCTAATAACTGGACAACTAGAGACATTTTATTAGAAACTTTTTGTTGAACAAGAACCAGCAAAGAGCCCCACCATCTGTTAGTAATTTCATTTGTGGTTAACCAATACTTATAGAAGGGCAACGATAAGTTAGTCCAATGGCTGGGATTCTGTTTGGGCCAGGGGCACAACTCTGATCAATGGTTTTAATGACAGCTTCAACTTCATCTGATAAAATTATGGCTCCTAAAACCACTGTTAATTTGGGCTATTGCTAAGAATCTTTAAGATTTGTCCTGTGAGCTACGAAAGTGTTATCAACATATAAAGAACTGATAGAATTGATTTAAGCAGCTGGATGTATTGTGCATCTGTTAAGTATGAAACAAAGTTTCCTTGAATTTTTACATTTGGCTGCCTCATGGACTACTATCATTTCTTTCTCCTCCTTTCTATTTCTAATGCCAAAAGTTTTTTTTCCTAAAGGCAGCTTATACTATTTTTATTTTTTCTCTTAATATAGGATCACCCAAATTATATTTCCACTGCCTCATGACATTCTTAGGTTTGTTTTTTTTGGGCGCAGATATCAGTATTTTTGACAAAATGTACTCCAGAATGCTAGGCTGAGTCAAAAGAGCAAGAGGAGTGCACAGGGGGAAGCCTTTGGTGCAATTTGTAGTAATCATGCTGTACAAAGGGGTCATAGAAAGAAGAGGTGAGAAAGCTGACCAACTCTCTAAGAATTGTAACCATTCATTGCTCTATTTTTTGCATTCATGTTTACAGATTCCAAGACATGACAGTTAATTTTTAGGAAGATGGATTCAATTACAGATTTTTAGGATTATAGAACCCTCAATCAAATGCAATTGTTATTGTTTGATAAACGCCAATCACTTTTAAGTGAAGTAACAAATGACTAATCAAAGATTTCTGGAAATTCCTTGATAGTTGTCCATGTATAATCCTGGGTGGCAAAAAGTTTTGATGAAATATGAGTGCATTATGTGGGTTGATCTGTTATAAATCACCAATTTAGTAGTTGACGGTCTAGATTCTGAAAACTATTAATCAGGGCTACTTATCTGTTTTATAATGATTTACCAAAATGTGAGGAGCTTCTCAATATGAGTCCTATTTGTAATGGCATATTGGGTTTGTTTTGGAAGCAAAAAGATTTAAATTAACGTCATGGCATTAGCATTTTCTCACATTACGGCATGGATCATAGTTTGATATATGTGTCCCATTCCTGCCAACATTTAGTTTTACTAATAGAATGTCATTATGCTCAGATCACAGCTTGGTTGTTTCTGTCACTATGGAACTGGGGATTAGGCCACAATTTCTCCTGAAGAGTGTCCTTCACAGATCGATGGTATTGTTGGAGAAAAGAACTCTGTGTTGTACTCTATTGTCTCTCGAGGCTGACAACCACATCTCCTATAGGCATATGAGGTCAAATTCTCTTAGCGACTTCAGCATATCTGTCTTCTGATATAATCCTTTAATTCCCCTAATATTCTGAGAGCAGAGACACAGCTGATTGTCCCAGGACTTAATTGTACTGCTAGGACCTTTTATGCAATTCTAGTGGCAGCTAGGCCCAATTTTTAGCAGATGGGTGTTTGATCAAACCACGCCCCCACAACCATATTTTGTGAAGGTAATTACTATTATACCGATATCCACTGAGGTATTTTTGGGTGTTTTACTCTGGTCCTTTGGCTCCCTGTGATATTGAGTGGTTAGAGAAAGCCTTAAAGGGCAGAGGTCCACTGTGTTGAGATTAGAGAGACTTGTGGCAATATGCCTGTTAAAACACAATGGGTATTTCAAGGTGTTTCTTTGAACACACATGTGCTGGTGGTGTTAACAACTGCTAGCAATTTGAAGAGCTAGGAGCAACTTTATATGAGTATTCTGCTCAAGATCCTTATTTATGTATTTATTTATTCATAAGGTTTTATATAGCGTGAACGTGACCCACGAGGGTATCAGAGCGCTTTACAGTATACAGTATAAAACATAAAAAGATGAGGTAGTATACAAGCATTTGGTATTCGTCATTACGTACAAAAGAGGTATGTAGTATATGGATAACATAGGTGACCCGTAGCCATCAGAACATTGCACTATAGACAGTTATTGAGCATTAGGTGGTTGTGATAATAAACATACTTATATATTCTCCTACAATCTACCATAGGTATGTGGTATATGGATAATATAGGAGACCCGAGGCCCACAGAGCATTACACTATATACAGTTAATGAGCATTACGAGGTTGTGATAATAAACATACTTACAATATTCTCCTTCATTCCACCAGAGGTATGCAGTGATATGAAGAACGTATAGGTGACTCGATGTCAGCATAGCATTAAGTCTTAGGACGTGAATTTGTTCATTAGTAGTAGTTTTACTTCCTTTTTGAATGCGGTAAAGGAAGAGATTCCACGTACCCCTGGAGGTAAGGAGTTCCAAATCTTTGGTGCAATCCCTGAGAAAGCTCTGCAACCAGTTCTCTTCTTATGGAAGGATTGTGGTTTCAGAAGTAACGTACTCGCACTTCGTAGTTGTCTGCATCCTCCTGACCTTTCAAGCTTTAGAGCTAAGTAACTGGGTGTATTGTTATGTAGTGCTTTATGTGTCATGCGGGCAACCTTTAGGTGTATTCTTGCCTCGTATGGCAGCCAGTTCAGAGCTTTCAGGGTCGGAGAGATGTGGCTATTTCTTTTCGTTCCTGATACCAGTCTTGCTGCAGCATTGAGTGATGCCCTCAGCGGAGCCAGCTTGTATTTGGGGAGACCGCAAAGAGTGGTGCTTCCATAGTCTAATCTTGGTAGCACTAGGGCTTGCACTGCCATTTTTAGGTCGGCCTGAGGGAGGAAGGGTTTGAGTTTCCTTAGTATACTCAACTTGTGATTAGCTCCCTTAGTGCCAGTAGTGATGTGCGTCTGCATATTCAGGTGTTTGTCTATGGTGACTCCTAGGGATTTTGCGGAGTCAATGATGAGGGGAGCACAGTCAAAGGAGGTTAGGTGTTTCAACCATAGGTCTAACTTAGGTGTGTGTTTCGGTGGAGAGATGAGAATGAATTCCATTTTTTTGGTATTCAGCATGAGGTGGTTGTTAGTGAGCCAGCTTTGCGTGTTCTGTAGAATAGTGTTGAGGGAAATGAAGTCTTCTGGAGTGGAGATTTTCAAATACAGTTGGGTGTCGTCCGCATACAGGTGATATAGAATATTCGCTGATTTCAATGCGTTCGCCAGGGGTTCCATTAGTAGGTTGAAAAGAATGGGTGATAGGGCTGATCCCTGAGGAACGCCCAGGGTGACCACGGAGGGTTGAGAGAGTGAATTCTTCATCTTGATTCTTTGTGTTCTGTTATTTAGGAAGGAGGAGAACCATTGTAACACTATGCCCGAGAGGCCCATCCTTCGTTCCAATAGGGACAATAGGTTGTCATGCTTGACCATATCAAAGGCGAAGGATAAGTCAAAAAGTATCATTAGGCATGTTTCGTTGCGGTCAAGCATTTTTAGTATGTCATCCATTATGTTTGTCAGTGCAAATTCTGTGCTGTGACCTTGACGGAAGCCAGATTGGTGACTGTCTAGGAGGTTGTAATTCTCAATATGGTTCCATAATTGAATTTGTACACATTTCTCCAGCAGTTTCGCCAAAGTGGGGATGTTGGATATAGGGCGGTAGTTGTTGAGATCAGATGGGGTGGCGTCGGAGTTCTTTAGTATGGGTATGACCTGCCCTATTTTAAGACAGTCCGGTATGGAGCCTTGTCTCAGAGAGGCATTTACAATTTTTGCCCATAGTGGTAGGATAGTTGATTTTATCATTTTGAATAGAGCAGGAGGAAGGTGGTCAGAGAAGTGATTGGAGGGGCTGATTGCTTGAAGAGTGTTATAGATTTTTTGTTGAGAGATTGGCGAGAAGGTGTGCCATGAGGCATTGTTTTTTGTGACTTCCCCTGGAGTATTAAAATGGACCTTGAGTTGTGCGCAACATTCAGTATCCTGGACCATCGGTTGTGGGAGAGCCTTCTTAAATTGGATGTCGAGGTCGATGGCCTTAGTCTTTTCATGGAGGAAATTGGCAAGCTCTTCGCAGGTAGGTGTAGCCAGGACGTTTAGCTCCATAGAGTTAGTCATGTTGCATGCTTGTTGCTTGACGATTTCAAAAAGTTTTTGGGGATGGTTGATTGCTTGGTTCAGCTGGGTTTTGAAAAGTCTGCCTTGGCCTTAAGAATCTTCCTGTTGTATGAGTTCCTTAACCTTCTAAGGTGATCTAGGTGATCGGTGGTGGGTGCTGATTTCCATAGTCGCTCAGCAGCTCTTAGCTTGCGTCGCTCGGAGTTCAGGGTCTCATTGAACCAAGGTTTGGAAATTTTGGAGGAGATGTTTTGTTCTTGGAGGGGCGCTGTAGAGTCCAGGATTTCAAGCATAGTGGAATTGTAGAAGGCTGTGAGGTCATGTACATCAGTTATGTCCGTCGTGGGGGCCAGGGCAGAGTTGCATAGGTTTACCAAGGTGATGGGATTGATATTTTGTAAGTTCCTTTTCCATTGCTTTGTTTTTGAGGGTTGGCCCCTTTTTGGAATTACCTCGATATTGATGGAGAAGAGGATGCAGTGATGGTCAGTCCAGTCACATGGGGTGATGGATTCTAATGAGACGGTGTTCGTTTTTGCTATGATGAGGTCCAGTGTCTCTCCCTTGTTGTGAGTTGGACTGTCGCAGAATTGAGATAGCTCCTGGTCTGACAGAAACTCTTTAAGACATCCTACACCATGATCGTTTGCGTTGTTCCAGTGGAGATTAAAGTCACCCAAGAAAATTTGAGGTACTTGTGAGTTGACATTGGATGAAATGACCTCCATTAGCTCGTCGATGAAAGTCAAGTTATCACCCGGGGGGTGGTAGAATATGTGAAGCTTGCTGGCGATGCGCTTATCATCAGAGATATTAATACAGAGATAGTCGCAGGAGGATTGAGCGATGGAGTCTGCTTGCTTGACTGAGATTGAGTTACGATAAATGCAGGCTACCCCTCCACCGGGTTTCCCGTTTCTGTCTAGGCGGATTAGGACGTGACTAGGAGGAACCAGTAGGTCAAGGATGGGAGAGGAGGAACTATTTAGCCATGTTTCGGTGAGGACAATAATGTCTAAATCATTCTCTAGGATGAGGTTGAAAATGTCAGGAGCATGTTTGCTAGTGGATCTGCAATTAATGAGTGCACACTTCATCTTGTTAATAGAGTGGGTTAGGGTAGTCTGCTCTATGTTAATATTTGTGAGGTTTTCTCTATTTGCGGATCTGTTGTTGTGTGTCGGTTCTCTGAAGGGGTTGGTTACAATGGATTGGATAGTACCACATTGCGACTTACTGTTATCTGTTGCCCTGGCATAAGATATGAGGAGGTCGTCAATGTCTCTATCTGATAGATCAGCATTTGCCCTCCTAGGCCAAGATGGGGAAGGTAAATTACCCTGATTAGTGTTCTCGGGGTGTAATAACTTGGGTATGTATCTACTAGGTTGGAAACTGGTTTGGTTACTCTGACTAGTGTTCTCGGGGTGTGAGTTCTTGGGGATGTAATTTCTCATTTGGAGGCTGATTTGGTTCACGGTGGCGTTGGTGGCTCTGTGTATGTTTAGAAGTTCTTTAGTGATGGTTGATAGATTATGCATCTCGGCCTTGAGATGGGATAGGCCTGTGTCTAACTCATTGAGTCGTGCGAGCCAAACGGAGTTGTGAAAGTTGGTAGTATGCGTGGGTGTATGATCAATTATGGAGGGCGATCCACATGTAGGGTCTGTTTGTATGATCACGTTCTCCAATTGCTTGGGGATATCTTCATTAGGGGTCGATGTGAGAAGCTGAACCGGGAGGTTTGTTGTGGGGTCCAAGTCAGTGTGTGGTATGGTGTTGAGGCAAGATTGGAGAATGGTCTTTGTGTGCTGTGTTTGGATGGGTGGGATGAGTATAGAGGGTGTTAGGGTCCTCTCAGGTATCGTGGTAGTCAGTAGGTTAAGGGGATCTTTGCAATCTTCTTTGGATGAAAGGGGGGAGAGGAGGGCGGTGTGGGAGGAGTCCCATTTGATGACTTCACTCACGGACGTCAGGGATAACGGTGGTGAGTCTGCAATGTAGTGATCACTAGCTAAGACTAACCCAGTCCCTTCTGGGCTGGGTGATCCAGGTGTGGTAGCGACCAATAGGACTGGGGGGTAGGGATCACTGGGGGTGTCTACACTGATGAGATCGGTGGCTAAGTGCAACCCTGTCTCTCCTAGGCCCGGGGACCCATGTGTGGTTGAGTCCGATGTGTCTGGGCGATAGGGCTCGATGGCGGTGTCGGCAGTTGTCGGTTCGGGAGAGTTTGTTATGGGATTTTGTAGTGGAGTTAGGGTGGCATCTAGATACTGAGGATGAGAGGTTGCGGTGAGTGTGCTATTCTTACTGTTTACTGCTTTCTTGAGAATAGGGAAGATCCTGTCTATGGTATCGAGATTAGCATTGGAGGCTTGAATAAGGATATTACCATTGTTGTAGATAGTGATGGTGGCATTCGCAGGGCATAGGTCTGAGGCTGTTACCGACAATTTGAGGGCATGTGGGTTTTTTTTCGCATTGGAGATGCGGAGCAATGAGTAAAAGATATTTCTCCATTGGGCACGTTTTTTTGTGTGGAAGATAAGGTCGCTGGATATTACGCCTTTGCTAATGCAGAAGTATGGGTCTGAAATAAGAGTCTCAGGGTGGTTTATCATTAGCCTGTGCTTGAACTTCTTTGCTGCATTTTTGGAGAGATTGGGCGGGTAGAGAATGGTGAAGGCATGGTGGCCTGATGGTTCAAGGTCTTTATCCATTTTATTATTTCCTCTCTCCTTTTTAGATTCTATATTTCCTAACCTCGCCCTTTTTTTATTTTTATTTATTTATATATTTATTTATTTTCTTCTCTCCTTTTTTCTTCTTCTTCGTTTCCTACCTTCCCCGACCGTTGTGGGTAATTATCACTTTCGGATTAGTTTAGCTTTGTCCTACAGTTATTTATTTGATATCCCACTTGGCTGAACACACCTTTGTGAATGTTAAATGAGGAGATAGGGGTTTCAGCCCCTTCAGTATGAATCAGTTCAAGATGGCCGCTCAGAAAACTCCCTCGATCTGTCCCTGTAATGTGGTCCTTTTTTGCTTTCCCTTAAGTATTTTTTTTCCTAGACCCATCTCTTCTATGCAGTCCACTTTCGCTTTCAGTTAAGTGGACCTCCGTGGGTGTAGTCCTGTTTCTCTGTTTATCAGCAGCTTAGATGAGTAGTCCTTTCATTGTTATCAGTGTGGGGATTAACTTGTATTGAACTCAGCACCGTTTGTTGAGAGGCTCCAATTCGCTATCTACCCGAGGCAACCTCACAGGCATCAGCCAAGCATGATTAGTGGCCTAGCCTGACGTTGTGAGGAAGGTGGTCTGCTCCCTCAAAATGAACAATGAGCAATTCATAAAAAGGTTGCCAATACTGCCGAGTGAGGAACACCTCCAACATACCAAGACAGCACTCCATGTCCACTATGTGTGTTGTCCTTGAAACAATGCAACAGTGCTCCCAATGAGTAAACCCAACACACTGCCTACACCTATCATCTGCAGGCCAGCGCATCCGCATCGACACAGATGCAAACCCACAATGACTCCGCAGTAAATCCAAAAGGCACGTTCACCTCGTCACCGGCATCAACTGCTGCCCCAGCGGGGCGCCTGCGGCATCCTTGGTCCCACAAAGAAATGTATCAGCCTTTGAATCTGAAAACATAAGAACTGCCAGCGATTCTGAAAATTGTAAGGGTGTTCTGTAAAAACTGGAGGGAAAACCACTTATTGTGAGAAAAGAAAATCAAATGACCAGGTAATATATATACTGCCAAGGGAGTATGATATATTATATTGTCTAACTCATTTGGCACAGGAGATTTTGAGATGGGCAGAGGCTCATCACCCTTCTCTGTAAACAGTTTTTATACTGAGGAGGGAGAATGTGTCTGCCACCCATTTCAGTCAACAATTTCAATGGTCAGTTTATTTTCATCTTCACCTCAAGATTTGTTAGAAGATCTACAGTGTAGGAAAGTGAATCATTATTTGGGGTGAGGATAGCCTGCCTCAAGGAATAATAACACTGACTTGTCAGGGTGAACCCCAAAGTCATTAGATTAACCTGAGTTCAGGCCCCTGGTAGCTACAGCACGGTTAAATATAGGGCTATGTGTGAAGTATTTTGCAGTACTTAAACAGTAATAGAGTCAACACACCAAACAATAAAATTCCCAAAATGAATTAGGAGAATAAAGTAATATGTAATCAACAAAATGACACAAAAATACAACAATTGAGTAAAACAAAAATACTATGCTCCAATGGTAGTCTATTAAAGTGCTAAACTAGAATCTAGACTCACTTGAAGTAGATTACAATAGTTTGCAAGCAGGATTTTAGCTTCTGATTTAGTCTTTTTTCACAGAGGTCAAAATCTTCCAACGGGGAAAGCCTGAAACTATATCTGAGAAAGGTTCAAGCACCTTTGTTGCTAGGTCTCTGTGATGGCTCCAGAGGTCATAGAGGTCCTAAAGGTTTACAGTTTCTGGAGCAGCAACCCTGGGATAATTCTCCCAGGACATCAGGGTCAGCACTAAGGTGCCAGGAGGCACTCCGGGAGTAGCCACCAGAAAGCCCACTCCAAGTCCAATTAATAATGATAAACTGGTCACTTCAGGAAAAAGGGTCTATTGGAGGTTATTGTGTCCCTCTAGGCACATAGTAGGTCAGGCAATTGACCCCTGGAGTCAACATCTTTGCCCTGGGTACAATAGAGAGCAGGCCCAGGCCTTCATGGCTTATCTCAGGTCATAAACAGGAGGTCCAGCCTTCTTCTGATTTTCTGCCACTTTTATGGTTGGAACTAGCCAGTTGGTCAGGGTTGACTCCTGGACAATCCCTAACCAATGGGGAAAATGCTCCCAAGAGCAGTTGCCCACTTTTTTCCTGTTTTTCCTACCTCAAACAATCACACAGTGTACCATACTCCTAGAATTCAAGATGGGAAAACACTCTCTCCCTTGCGAAGAGCTCTTGTGTCAACACGCTGTATAGCCAGGAAAATGAATGATCCCTTCCCTGTGCCACTCTGAAGAAGTTGTGGGTGTAGCTCCCCTCCCACTGTGTTTGGTGCCAGCATGGCTGGGGTAGCACAGGGTTGCCTTTTCCAACGCTCACCTTACATTAAATTGTGAATGGGCAGGCACCTTTACAAGTTAAAGAAGTTACTGGGTCAACCATAACTGGTACTCATACAAGGGGAAGAAAAGGGCTAGCTGACCAGCTATTGAATAGCTAATGTAAATTAACCTCCAGGAGATTCAGGCAAATAAAAAAGTAACTGTCTAAAAGTTTCTCCTCCTAAATATTTAATATTATTTATTACAAATCTATCTGAACCAATTAATTGGACTTCAAATGTAACAGATTAAAGGTTATAATCTGCAGCTTGATACTTTCTGGAATGCTCTGGTTTTTAACTCTGTTTTTTTACCTGCTTTTAATTGTTGCTGCACAGTGCAACTCGCTTTGGGGGTATACAATGTACTTTGGCAACTCTCCGGTCCACCGCGGTCGCGCTTGAACGGCCGTTTGAGTGGAGAGAGGCTGCCTTTGCAGAACTGGGCAAGTCGAGTTTGGGGGCCATCTTGAACGGTTAGCGCTCTAGTTGTTGTGTCTGGGGCATAAATTCACTGTGTGCGCGGACGCGCAGCAGTATAGCACACACTTCTTGGAAGCTGACATTAACGCTTTGCTCCGGTTTTTAACTCTGTTTTTTACCTGCTTTTAATTGTTGCTGCACAGTGCAACTCGCTTTGGGGGTATCCAATGTACTTTGGCAACTCTCCGGTCCACCGCGGTCGCGCTTGAATGGCCGTTTGAGTGGAGAGAGGCTGCCTTTGCAGAACTGGGCAACTCGAGTTTGGGAGCCATCTTGAGCGGTTAGCGCTCTAGTTGTCGGGTCTGGGGCATAAATTCACTGCGGACACGCAGCGGTGTAGCACACACTTCTTGGAAGCTGACATTAACGTTTTGCTCCGGTTTTTAACTCTGTTTTTTACCTGCTTTTAATTGTTGATGCACAGTGCAACTCGCTTTGGGGGTATCCAATGTACTTTGGCAACTCTCCGGTCGACCGCGGTCGCGCTTGAACAGCCATTTGAGTGGAGAGAGGCTGCCTTTGCAGAACTGGGCAACTTGAGTTTGGGGGCCATCTTGAGCGGTTAGCGCTCTAGTTGTCGGGTCTGGGGCATAAATTCACCGCGTGCGCGGACGCGCAGCGGTGTAGCACACACTTCTTGGAAGCTGACATTAACGTTTTGCTCCGGTTTTTAACTCTGTTTTTTACCTGCTTTTAATTGTTGATGCACAGTGCAACTCGCTTTGGGGGTATCCAATGTACTTTGGCAACTCTCCGGTCCTCTGCGGTCGCACTTGAACGACTGTTTGATTGGAGAGAGGCTGCCTTTGCAGAACTGGGCAACTCGAGTTTGGGGGCCATCTTGAGCAGTTAGCGCTCTAGTTGTCGGGTCTGGGGCATAAATTCACCGCTTGCGCCAACGCGCCGAAGGCGCGCCTAAGGCAAGTCCGTCTGCGCCCATCCGCGCCTGGACGCTGCCGGCTGCCAGGAAACTCTGCCCATTTTAACAAGTATAAAATGTCTCTTTTAATCTATTCAAAAGACGAGCTGCTGAATCTCAGGGTGCGTACTCTAGGCATGGGTTGTGAGGGATATATCTCAGTAGAAAGGGAGGCACAAGGCTGTAACTGTTCTCATTGCAGGTGGTTTGCGACTCAAATTCAGCAGACTGTAGACCCCCTTCACTCCCAGACCCCAAGAGACCAAGTATCAAAGGAGTTGAACATTGGGGAGAGTAACCAGCTGAAGGCAGTACAAGGAGCTCTCTTCCAGGGTCTGTATATCAATGCTAGGTCTATCCCTAAGCACTCCGCGGAAATCTGGGACTTGCTGGAAGATCTGAAGCCAGATATTTGCCTCCTCACTGAGACTTGGCTGCAAAACCATTCCACACCGGTTTTGGCAATCGCTTTTCCGGAGGAGTATACAGTCACGAGATTAGATAGGACTAACAAAAGGGGGGGGGCTTGGCCATAGCTATGCGCGCCCCACATTATATTAAAACAGTGTCGACCACCAGTATTGAATTAATGGTGTTTCGGTTGGAGTCCTTTAAGGGGGCTAGGTGGATGGGGGCAGTAGTCTATCATCCCCCGGGAGAAAGCTAAAAATTGTTTTGCACATAATTATTGGAAACCCTTGCCCCGTATATCCTAAAATCCGACTACTTTTTATTGGTCTGGGATTTTAACCATCACCTAGAAGACCCTTCCAATGCGGAGTCGGCGTGGTTACTTTCACCCATGGAGTCGTTAGGTCTCTCCTCGAGAATTCCCGAACCGACACATGTAGCAGGACACACACTGGATACTATTTTTACAAACTTCAATGACCTATCAGCAGATCCTCCGCTGGCGCTAACTTGGACCGATCATCTGGCACTAAGATTCTCTCTTAGGAGGCCAGAAGTAGGAAGCCAGCTCCAGCGTAGAGAAAATCTCCGTAGAGCTTGGAGGAAGGTCACTCCTGCAGCGTTTAGTCTGGCATTTAGAACCCCCTCATTTGAAAGAGGGGAGGCAAGTGACAAAGCCTTAGAAAGATGGGAGGCCTCCATTAGTGACACCTTAAATAGCATCGCTCCTCTCAGAGTGGTGAGTGCTAAGGAAAGGGCTGCCCCAGCGCCCTGGTATTCAGAACGCCTCAAAAAGGAAAAGGTCCTGTGTAGAGGCAGCGAGAGAAAATGGAGGAAAACTAAGTTACCGGAAGATAAGCAGGCCTATAAATTGGCACTTAGAGCCTATTTAAAACGCTGTAACACAGCGAGAAGAGATCACTTAGGCACGCGAATTCGGGAGGCAAAAAACTCCTCGAAGGAGCTCTTTAAGATACTTAAGGAATTCACAAATCCCAGAGTAAAGAGTCCCTAAACCCCACTACGCAAAGGCTTTGTGATGATCTAGCCAATTATTTTAAAGAGAAGATCGATACAATTTATAGCTCTCTGGGGGTAGGAGAGGTATCGAAGGGGAGAGTTTCATCCCCGAGGGATACTTCACTACCTAGGCTCAACTCTTTTATAACCATTACTACGGAGCAAGTGGAGTCTGTACTTGCATCGACAAAATCAGGCTCGCCAACTGACCCGGCTTTGCCGTTTATCATGTCAGAACTAGCACCGGTTTTATCCTCCTCGCTCGCGGAGGTCTGTAACATCTCTCTTGCCACGGCTACATTTCCCTGGAAATGGAAGAAGGCGCATATCAAACCCCTACTGAAGAAGGAGCTGGCAGACCCGGCAGACATGCAAAATTATAGGCCAATTTCCCTTCTTCCATCCTGCTCTAAGGTCATGGGGACACTGATTAATCAACAACTCACAGGTTGTCTGGAGCAGCATAATTTGTTGGACCCCTCCCAATCGGGCTTCCAAGCGGGGCACGGCAGCGAGGTTGCCTTGGCGGAAGTCACAGATACAATAAGGTTGTCATTGGATAGGGGGATCCCAACAATGTTGGTGCTCCTGGACCTGTTGGCAGCCTTCGACACCATCTCTCACAGCATCCTGCTGGACAGGCTGCGAGAGATTGGTGTCGGAGATATGGCCTTGGCCTGGCTACAAAGCTTTTTGAACAACAGAACACAATGTGTCCAATTGGACTCGTTTGTGTCACAGACCACGGTACTGGACAAGGGGGTTCCCCAGGGGTCCATCTTAAGCCCCACCTCATTCAACATCTATGTGGCTCCTCATGCTGCTATTATTAGATCTTGCGGTTTTGAGACAATCTCGTATGCGGACGACACTCAGGTGATAATCCCCATCGAGACGGATCCCGCGGCAACAAGAGCAAAGTTTAAGTCCTGTGTGTTGGGAATAGCCACATGGATGAGCAAGAATTTCCTTCAGCTTAACTCCAATAAAACAGAGATTCTCTTGTTTGGGAAGGCTGAGGAATTATGGTCGGCGGACTGGTGGCCTGTGGAGCTTGGGGAGGCTCCTAGTCGAAAAAAGCAGACTAGGAACTTGGGAATCATGATCGACAATAAACTTTCTTTGGAGGATCATGTGAAGACGGTCTCGGGCACGTGCTTTGGAATAATGCGGATGTTGAGGAGGACTTTTCTGTGGATCCCACTTGAGGCCAGAAAGACCTTAATACAGGCACTGCTAGTCAGTAGACTAGATTATGGCAATTCACTGCTAGTAGGAATTAGGGAGGATCTAGCATCTAGGCTGCAAGTTGTTCAAAATGCTGCAGCACGGCTGGCTCTCAACAAACCGGTGTGCACCCCGTCACTACCTCTCTTGCAACAGTTGCACTGGTTGCCCATTAAGAAGAGAGCAGTGTTTAAGCTCCTGACGATAGTGTTTAAAGCACTGCATGGGACGGGCCCGGCTTACCTAAGGAAGAAGTTAATTCTTTATGTTCCTGTACGCCAACTCAGATCGAGTGATCGGAAACTGCTCTGTCCCTGTAAAATCAGCAAGAGTAAAATGGGTGGGCGTGCATTCTCTCATCTTGCTCCCTTCCATTGGAACAGACTACCAGATGAGATCCGAGCCTGCACAACCCAGATGCAGTTTAAGAAGCAGCTTAAAACATGGATGTTCTAACCGCCATATTGTCACAAGCTACCAGTAGGGTGCAGCCAAGGCGCCGAGAGATCCCCTTGGGGATGATTCGTTGCGCAATATAAGTTCTAATAATAAAATAAAATGCAGTCACATCCCTGACAATAAACATAGCTTTTGGGGGCTAGTCATGGGTAAAGCATGAATATTTTTATTTCATACATGTTCCATCTTCAAATATCAGGCACCGTACCTTGTATTCAACAAGGTGTACTTAGGGTGATATAGTAATATCTAACAGAAGAGCTACCAACCCACCAAAAGAGCAATGCTGATAGGTTTGTCAGCAGTTTTTAGGCTGCTCTAGTCAGGCTACACATGGAAGGCCTGAAGCCATGTTTTACAGACCAACCCTATGGAATGCACCAAAGGTGCATAAGTCCCCAGACAGCATTTAATTGCCAGGTTCTGGTTGCATTTCACACACCATATTCTAGGGGCTTATAAGCAGATTAAACTTGCCATTCAGGCGACAGTAAATGTAACCAGGTTTATAGGGAGAGCACAGGCACTTTACTCCTGTTTATCAAATATAAACTACAGAGTCCAGAAGCCCACAAAAATAGAGTCTGTCGAAAAGACAGATTTGGTAAAAAGATGAGATCGACCTTTTTGGGTCCCTGGACAATGTTTTTCTCTCTCTGTTTTGTTTATTAGTTCACACCAGGCATGCGGTGCGAGATCCACTGTCAATACAGTGTCCTAATGTTCTCCTTTATGCATTTCTGCCAATCATAATCATTGCTCAAGTGCTGACAAAAATTCAGAGCAAGAGGGCAGAGTTGATACTGGTAGTCTCAATCTGGCCTACGAAAGCCTGGAACCTGCTCATATCTTCAATAGCTTTCAATACCAGTAGAAATGTGTTTCAGACTTTCAGTTGTTCAATTTCTTCTTCACTTTCCCCAGTTACCAGCAGGAACACTCCACCAACTTTGATTAGATTGGGCCAAGCAGCATGCAATGATTTGAGTGTTGAAGGAAAATGCTTAGGAGATTACAGCAGGATAGGAGACCTTCTACATTCAAGTCATTTGAAAGGCTTTGCATTTTTACATTTATGTTGTTCGGAAAAATGTAAGGGGCATATTATCAAGAACGGCGTTAAAATTATCGCCGCTTTAGCGGCAGAAAACTGCCGCTAAAGCGGCGATAATGGGCTTGATAATATGCCCTTGAGAATTCCAATAGAAGCCCATGTTGACACCAGAACATGGGCTTCTATTGGAATTCTCAAGGGCATATTATCAAGCCCATTATCGCCGCTTTAGCGGCAGTTTTCTGCCGCTAAAGCGGCGATAATTTTAACGCCGTTTCATGATAATATGCCCCTATGAGTCTGGAAAATCGTGGTTTTAGAGTTTATGAAAGATGGTTTTTAATGAAGTTTTCAGTGGGCAAGTTGAGAGCAAAATGGGTAGCTATAATGTACTTTAAGTCTACAGGGTCTGATCACTCCATCAAAATAACTTCAGAAACTATGCTTCCATGTAGTTTCTAAACTGTAAACTCATTGTGCAGGGTAGACTTCCTCCATTACCCTTGCCTAAAGTTTTGACGTTTCTACAAAAAAGAGCCTTTTGAACCTATCATGTCAATTCCAATTGATATATTGTCTTGGAAAGTGCTATTTTAGTAGCAATAATTTCAGGATGTAAAGTAGAGGAGGTAGTAGCTTGTTTGTATCAGGAGAAATATTGGCAATGCTTTGATGACAACCAATCTTTTCGCCCAAACGTAATATCAAAATGTCATTCACCACCAAAAAATTGATCTTTCTGTTCTTTCAGATTGATTCTAAGTTACAGGTTTATATGCACTAGTTGTACAAAGAGCATCAACACATATTATTTTATAAGAACTTCAGATAATAGAAAGATGGACCCACTTGATGTGAAACTTACTTGTAAGGGGTGAACAGCCAGCTATGGGAACCCTGCTTAGATCAAACTTGCATGGCTATAATGTGACTTACTCAATAGCAGGGGTTTCTCTTCTCAGAAGGATTGTGGTAAGATATGCATGGGGAATGTCTGCTTCATAGGCTGACGAAAAGCGGGTATCCAAACATGACATTTGTTATGTTGTCACTTGGGCCATTCCTAATACTTTTGTGAAACATTATAAGTTAGCAGTGGGTGGTCCATATGTGGCTGAATTTGGCAGTGGGGTGTTGAATGTAGTTTGCCATTAGAGGATTCATTTCTGTAAAATAAAAACATATAAGTACATTATAGATGTGTACTTGGTTGTATTTTCATTAGAATATATCAAATAGTCCTCATACATAAGGCCTGGGACGAGGCAGGTAGGTGAGATGGTTTACTTGCCTGCTGGTAATCTTCGTTACATCCTGAGACTCTAACCAAAGAGGCTGTGCTTCCCTTCTGCTTGATATTACAGGCTTTGCTAATGGGAGAAAGCAAGTATAAGCTGAAGGGGTGGAGCTAATTATGAACACATTTTAGAGATCAGCAGGTTGCTGAAATGGACTTTGAGTGAGGTCAGGGATGATGAAGTCTAGATTTGAAGTAGTCAGGATTACTGGTAAGTCACTGAAAGATTCCTTTTTGGTTGCAAAATGGACAAAATGGAGAAAAAACACCTGATAAAAAATATAACTGATTTTGATGTGTTTATCATGGAGAATTCAACACTTTTTCTACATGTGTATGATGCTCTATCTTTTCCTTGAGCTTCCTATCATACACTTTATTGAAATATGTTTTACTTATTTTCAGGTTGTTTGCAAATACAATCCAGCTGCACAACTGAGCAGATGGGGGCTGAAAATGTGAGTTCAATGGACGATTTCTTGATAGTGGGGTTTTCCGATCTTCCTCGGCTTCAGGTTCCACTTTTTGTTGCATTTTTGCTAATTTACCTGATAACTCTGGCAGGTAATCTCCTAATTATGGTAACAGTTTACTCTAACTCACATCTGCACACTCCCATGTATTTTTTCCTCACAAAATTGTCCTTCATTGATATTTGCTACACATCAGTCCTTTTTCCTCAGATGTTGGCTTGCTTCTTTCAGGAGGCAGCACATATTTCCATGACTAAGTGCCTTATGCAGGTTTATTTTTTCATTGCTTTAATAGCTACAGAGGTTGAACTGCTTGCCATCATGGCATATGACCGGTATGTAGCCATCTGCAACCCCTTGCGATACATGGCCATTATGACTAAGGGTTTGTGCATGCAATTAGCAGCAGGAAGCTGGGCTGTTGGTTTTATTGTCCCAGTAGGTCACACTCTTCTTATTTCCAAGCTCTCTTTCTGTCACACCCACATACTCAACCACTTCTTCTGTGAAATAACAACTCTGCTGAAGATGTCATGCACCAGTACTCACAGTATTGAGTCTCTTACCTTTGTATTTGGTACTTTAATAACAGTGTCATCATTTTTTTTAATCATCACATCATATGTCAAAATCACTTTGTCTATCCTTAAAATTAAGATTAAAGAGGGGAGGCACAAGGCCTTCTCCACCTGTGCTTCTCACCTCACTGTTGTTATTTTATTCTATGGATCCCTTTGTTCCACATATATGCGACCAACATCAACATATTCAATGAAAGGGAACAAGATAGTGTCTTTGGCATACATCACTATTACTCCTCTGTGCAACCCCATCATATACAGTCTGAACAATACAGAGTTTAAAGAAATCCTGAAGAAGAAAAAGAATACATCATTTGTAAAATGTGTCTCGTTATGTCAATGATGGTGAAATCAACATTATGATCCATTGAAAAGTCATATTGTAAATGCTTATGGAGATGAAGTGATACAAGTTATTGGGATACTCGCCACCTATATGTATTTTTTCCATCATAAATACTTGTCTATATTTGCCGAAGAAAAGTACTTTAACTTTTTTTTAACACAATGATTTTCTGATTTTCATTTTTGAAAGCAATATATCTACCACATATTGAACTAAAAATTGCATCTTGTGATGAAAAGAAGCACTATGAAAAATAAGTCATTTTGGGATATTTCATTAGTGCAAAAGTTGCAAAGTTAAGTTATTATTGAAATTAAATTTGGCAAAAGTATGAATTAGACATGCTGTGGATATTTTTCTACTAAAAAAGAAATCAGAATGAATGCACAATGGATTCACAGAAGTCTATTAAAACATCATGTTACTCCATCAATGTAAAACATGCCCAGCACGTTTCCCTTTGTAAAAATAGGCCCTCTTAAAAAAGAAAATCTTACATATTGGGCTTAAAAAGTAAAATATCTGAAAACAGATGCAAACAGAAACATATTTGATTGTATTTTGTGGAGTAAACATTGGAGTTAAAATATAGTAATAGTGGCAAAAACTATGTAATTCATAATATGGTATACAATTTGGATGTTTATTTAAAAATACATAAAGTCGCTGAAATGGTAGTGATCTTTTGACTCTCCATTAGGCAAGACCCCCAAACTTTAACTTTGGGACTTTTACAGTGTTCTAAAACTCTGAACAAGGAAAGCAAAGAAGGGACCCAATACACATAGGTGCCAGCAGACGTTTGGTTCCCTTCTAGTGACCACAGGCTAATTGATGTTGATGTAACATTTCTTTTTTGAGGCAGGATCGTATAGTGAATTCTGGATCTTGATGGCTTATACCTGTATTCCTGTTTATAGAGTACTTCTTGAGTTTGGCACAGAAGACCACAACTCTGTTGCAGACTAAGCTGATGGATCACCGTTTGTCAAAGAGAAGATACGCTTGGTGAATAGATCCCTCCTCTTTAAGTGACAGTATCATAATATTTTAAAGATAGATGTTGGTCAGAGAATGCAGCGGGGTAAAATATGTTTCTGTAGCCAAATAACATAATAAATATTGAAAGAGAAGAGATCTCCTTTAGCCTAAGCATCCTTCAGCAAACCTGAAACCCTCCCTTGAAGGTTCTTCTAGGGCCCTATCTGAGTCAATCAATAAAATAAAGTCCATGTTGCAGAAGGTTGTGAGAATCACTTCAAAAACAGAATTCTGCATGAGAAAATGAATGAGGTACTTCATTAACATGATAGCAAGGTTGGTTAGGTTGAGGTTGAAGTTTGAAGAAATGTCCATTAATTGCAGGTTCATTAAATGGAACATTCCTACAATAGCACTCGCAAACCTTAGTTGAAAAGAACTACTTCTTGGTAGATAAGATGGAGACCCTGGAGTAATTTATGAGATGACATATCTTGCCTGCCATTGATTTCCACTCAGAAAAGTGAGATACTATGACAGTGTTCATCAAAGCATGACTCTCAGAGACTCTGTATTCAGTTGGGGCCATTTCTGCACTGATAAACTCAAGATGCAACTGTCTGAAAAATGCGGAGTGGAAAGCGTGAAAAAAAGGATTCGAACAGTTAAGGAGTTAAGGAACTGCTATCATCTCTACAGCTACAGATTTTACTGCATGCAGATGTTAACCAGAAAAAAGAACAGAGGTATAATACATTAAAATCATTATGAGTAAAATTCCACCACAATGGGGAATCAGCAGCAAATGTAGGTCTAAGGTGTAAGGCCTGAGGACTCCAAGATGCTGCTACCCTCCTGTGGAATGCCGGCAAAGGAAGGTTCTGATCAGGGGCATCAGGAGAGGGAGTTTTGAAGAGAGGATCTGCTAACCCCCCACCCCCCAGCGCCTTGAGACCCTCACGGGTGAGTAGTGAGTAGGTCCCCAAAAGGCAATGTCCTCTAAATGATATGAAATGACTTCAGGAACATCTGTGTCAATTTTTACAACTTTTTAAAAAATTGCCTTCTGGGGACCTGTGTTTCACCAATTGTGTTTATATTTTTGCTCAGCTCTGCCCCCGGAGAAAAGAGGTGGCACTGCAGTCTTAAACACACTTTGCATTTAACCACACATTGCTCACCAGAAACACAATTTAGCAGCAGAAAGGACAGACATTTCAAAGGGAAAGCTGCATAATACAGTATCTACATGAACCTATTAAATTTAGACTTTTTTAGCCTGAATTTTTGTTGTTGTTTTGTGAACATTTTTAAAATGAATTGGGGCCAGTTTTAAATCTCAGAATGCTTCATGTTTGTCTTTTGATCCTTACCTGTAATTAAAAAATGATGGTACACAGTACTGCAATACGATATAAACTCATTTGACCCTTTTTGCACATAACCTAGAGGCATCAGTGCATATTGCTACACTTAATACTTGCACCAGAAATTTGGAGTCTTTATGTTGCTTTGTCTTTGCTCACATATTAATATGCACTATGGAATATGTTCTTTTTGATGCTATCTAGATAAGCCAGTGACTAGCTTTGCAATGTGCTAAGGGCTACTTTCTCACATACAGTGCACTGAAGCAAAGTCATGTCTAAAATATATTTTAAATGCCTACAAATTTTTTTTTAACAGAAAAGGCATGTTCTTATAAATTTAGTAAAATTGTTAAAAGATATATTTAAATATCACCATAATATTTATTTTGAGCAATTTAAAGAGCAGAACAATATGCATTTTGACAGCAGTGTATGACAGATTGATTCATTTCAGTTCAAAATCAGTACACAATCGCAAGTTGCTCTTTAACAACAGCATACCTTTGTAGTAGGCCAGCACACAGAACAATTTTCCTTATATGACTGTTGAGTGTGCTTGAATTCCTGCCTTTCCATTTAGACATTAGCATTCTGAAAATGATGGGCTTCTTATGTAGGAACCGGTTAGATTGCATGAACTTAAAGTTAAGTTAGTATACGTTGGTTGACTGTGTGCAAAATCTTTTAAAGCCCTAAAATATAAGCAAACCACATCTATGATCAGGCAGACTACAAATTAGCACTGCTTTTTCATGGTGACATTCATACAAAGAAGGCAAGTCATAGAGAAATGCAGCTTCCTATAATGCACGTTTAAATTCTACCTCGTATTAAAACTAACAATTATTTAACTAAAGGCCTGATTTAGATCTTGGCAGACGGGTTACTCATTCACAACGGTGATGGATATCCTGTCTGCCAAAATATAAATCCCATAGGATATAATGGGATTTATATTTCGGCAGATGGGACATACGTCACCGTTGTGTAGGAGTAACCCGTCCACCAAGATCTAAATCAGGCCCTAAATTACTAACTAAATTGACATCCCCTTGTTAGAAACAAAACATTCAAGCAAAATGGGAGGCTCTATCGGTGAGTGCAAAAACCAAAGACAGTACCCCTGATACTGTAATAATGTAATCACATTTAGAAAGCATTGTATTACCCATAATTTCATGTTATTATAATCAATTTGTATTAGCTAGTGGCAAGCAAAGACTTTTAGAAAGCGCTTCATAACACATGCAAAGGCAGATATAACACCTGTTAATATTTATTACTCAATTCATGGTACTCAATTTACTGAAGTAGGAAGGATGGAAGACTTGGGCCCAGATTTACGAAGATGTCATGCAAAGCAGTGCAGCAACAAAATTTGCTGCATTGCATGAGAGGAAGAAGGCAAGAAGTTGCCATATTTACTAAGACATGGCACTCTCGTGCTTTCTCCCTAGCACTGATACACAATCAGGCTGCCTAGAGCCACACACACCATAATGCAAAGGTATCTGTCTATCTTAGGGTTTGTGCATAGATGTGGTGTACAGTCGGTGCACCCTGATGATGCCCTTTGTAATAAGGGATGGAGGTGCTAGGAAACCTCAAGGTATAAACCCTGCAGGTGGGCACAGTCAGGCACTTCTCTCTCCAACAGGGAAAATCTTTAGCCCTTTCAAACTCAGGCTAGATCTCTGCCTGCAGTGAATGGCAGAGCGGTGGCGTCAAACTGTCAGTCAGACTTTCCCTACTGCACTGTTCACAGGGAAAACCTCCTTTTTAACGAAGGCTTTATTACGAAAGTCTTTAGACTGAAAGCGGCATCACCACGGCGTAATTAGTACGCCTGTCTATATGCCCAATCATTCACTAGCATGAAGCTGGCGGTTGTACGCTAAGGGAATGGGCGGGTTTAGGTGAAGGGAAGGGGCGGGTTTAGGTAAAGAGAAGGGGTGGTTTAAGGGTAAGGGGAGGGGTGGTTTTAGGGCTAAGGGAAGGAGCAGTTTTAGGGATAAGGATGTGAGGGGGGTTAGGGCTAAGGGTGTGGGGTGTGGGGCGGCTTTAATGACTGATGGTGTGGGGGGACTAAGGGGTAAGGATATGAGGGGGTGTAAGGGCAAGGGTGTAGCATGATTTCCCAAAACCATCGGCACCATCCCCGAGGCGCAGTGGCACCCATGAGGCATAAGCAGTCAGCATCTTCCCTGACTCGGGTGACGGATGAGGCATGGACAGTGGACTGTCTTGGAGTCGGCCCCGCAAACAGACCTGCCCACAACACATACAGACACTGGTGCGATAGGGGCATTCGCTGTTTTTGTACGTTAGGTTGCACAAAACATGCCATCATGCTAATGTACTTAATTTAAAAAACTGGTGGGCTACAAGCATCTTCGAACTAACGCTTTCGTTACTAGAGCCTTTCGGCCTAATGGCTTTCATTCAACCGTCATACATCCGTTTAGAGTGCATTTATGGCTGCTGTTAGATTTGGGGGTCTCTAGTTGGCATAGGTAGGTACCTGTGACAAATAGGGACCCTTGCATCTAGTCAGGGTAAGGGGGCTACACTCCTAAAATAACCCCTGCTCACCCCCTTGGTAGCTTGGCACGAGCAGGCAGGCTTATCTCAGAGGCAGTGTGTAAAGCATTTGTGAACACATACAGTAATACAGTGACAACACTACAGGTTGTATTTATAAAAATAAGTATTTTTATATAGACTTAACACAAGACCAAACGACAAAAATCCACAATACTGTACTCAAAAATAGACTTTAAAATGTTATAGAATAGTTCAGT